>CM049306.1:49503518-49693518 GCA_026874595.1 Sipunculus nudus
TTAGAGAACCATACTTTTTTTGTCTTAACGGTCACATTTTACTTTGGAAGCCGGTGAAATAAATTATGAGCTATACACTTTAGTAAAGTGTATTACACTCCCTAGTTTAATTTCCAAGGAGGTTGATAATAATACAGGGTACGTTAGGACCTCATGCAGGTCCGGGCGTTAGGAAACTCTTTGTAAATCACAGAGACACGTAATTGCTCCTATTATGAACAAAATATGTCTATGTACATCTATGTATATCCTTCGATGAGATATTGTTACTGAATGCGAATTATGTGTCACAATGTTGGTACATCCTGTGTATAGTTGTTTTGTCATGGTACAAATTGCGACCTGGTACGTTTGGCAATTGTCAGTACAGATCGCAATATTGCCAACTGAGTTGGTCGATTGCCAATCGTACCAGTGCAAATCATTCACCGTTTGGGTCGGTACCGGTACGATTGGCAATTGTACCAAGGGGTTCGGTGTCATAATACGTCTGACAAACATGTAAGGTGGCCATCTTCTAAACTTCGAACATGGATATTTTAATTGAAAGTAGATAAGTTGCTCTTATGTATTGAATAAAATCACAGCAAGAACATATTTTTTAGAAATGGATATATTTATTTATTCTCAACGCATGAAATAAATCAATGTTGAATAAGCCATTCATAAATCACAATATAAACATTGTTACAAAAAGTAGTTGTTATTTTTTTTTAAATATGTCAAATGAATCATTGTTGAAGTAGATACGTTTAAAAAACTATTCAAATGAGATTCTTCCTCATTGATCTTATAACTGTATTATTGATTAAAAAAGGAGGCGTTATAACTGTGTTAAATAACCATAGGTGTAAAAATACTCAGCCATGATTGTTTGGCCTTGATCCAGGATGTCTAATACTAATTAATGAAAGAGGTGTCATGACTGTGTTAAAAATCTCATCCGGAACTGTATTTTATTACACTTGATCATTCAGTTTAAAATAATGTGTCACAACTGTAGGATGTGAAACTTCTCAACTTAAACTGTTTCTCATTGATCTTGCGACTTTACTGTTAAATAAATGAAGCGGCATTATAACTGTGAAGTTTAGTTTAGAGGAGTGACAAATGTTAGCTCAAACAATCAGGTCAAAACTGTTATCCCCTGATGCATACTCAAACTATCAGGTCAAAACTGTAACGTAAAACTGTAACATATAATAATCACCGTATGGTATATAAGGACTCCATGTTCATTGGCTGTTAATCAAATCTTTACTGGTTTACTGTTATCATGGAAGTACAGAAAGACGAACTTTTTTAAGTTAACACCAGTGATCATAGCGCCAACAAGCAGAATGCTGTCTTTGTAAACCATGAAAAGTATGGGAAAAGTTCTAAGATGTGAATATTGGACCAAAGAAGGTCCTCCACTGCATGCATGCAAGAAAGCCGAATGGCCTGTAATTCCCAAAGAGGAAAATTTCACATGCTGGTGAGATGCCATGAGCTTGTTGGGCATACTGGTCGGAAGAAGACATGGGATGAAGTCCGCCTCAGCTTTGCTGGTATCAAACATGGTTAGTCAACTTCTTCTTGCGGACTTGCCCTAGATGTGCAGTCCGTAGGCCACTGAAACCACGGCCGGTAGGGAAGCCAATAAACAGCCTCGGATCCCTTACGCGAACGGCGTGAATTTGTGGCTGAGGTGAATGATGAATAACTTCACAGTGTAGGAAGTTAGTCATTTAGTGCACGTCCACGACACCCACCGTCAAAAAGGCTGTGTGAAGCGAGGAACTGGCTACTTAGTTAGTATTCGGCCAGCCCCAAGCGCTTCTCGCGCAAGTATGGAAATGTTTGCAGAACATGGGCTGTTAAATGAGGAGGACCTGCCAAATGAGATATTGCAAGAGGAGTCGGAGAGGAAGTGCTCCAAGCAGGACAAGCTTCATCCCCTATCAGGTCTTCCAGAAGAGGCAGAGTATGTAACTGATGCACGAAGTGAACGCTGTAGTGAAAGTATGTCCGTTATTGGATCAGGAGGCAATGCACGGCAATTCATTTAACCAAGCAACACGTGTGGTAAATAAGATCTGATCTGTGATAGATGAAAACTTCAAACCTCAGGAAAGTAACCCGTGTGAAGAACCTATGTCTGTTGGTCAGTATACACTGTGGTGCAGACAGCATCATTGAGGTGATGATCTGGAGGAAACCCCACATAAGCGTGTTAGTCTTGACGCCCAGAAGTCTCAATGCATCTGCCAAACAGCAACATCTCTTTGAAAAAGCCACTACACAGACAACCCAGTAGTACACGCAAATTGATACCGTGGACATAAAGATCAGTGACATTGAGCGTATACCAACACAGACGGCCGCATTCTCTCATGTGAGGTCAAAGAAGTAAAGGAAATCAAGACAGAGGTGCAACCTACAAACTGTATGCCGCGTCAGGAATGTTAATAACATGTGTCAGTGCTGGAAACTTAGCCGACCTACGAAATGTGACATTCCCAGCACGAGAAAAAAACTGACCCAAACAACCTGCATGGATGAAATATCAACAGTCACTGCTTCCAGACAAAATGGAGTGTCGATTGCTGCTATAGGAACTCCACTGTTTGTTCCTGCAAAGGAAGCTGTGTTGGTCAATGATGTAGACGCAAGAAGTCTGGCCTCAACTGCTCCAGCAAATGCCAGCCAAGGAGTACTTTGTGGTAGAAAAAACTTTAGATATTTGAATGGGCATGGTTTGAATTGACAACTATAGTACTGCCCAGGTATACTCTCATGAATATTGATGCTGATGGTGAATATACGGAGTATCTGGTTTTTATTTAGCATACTCTCGATCTCAAAAATCCGCCACCCACAGAACAGTGTGTCTTAGAAATCTGAATGGACTTTTTCATCCAGTGATTGTGAATCTAAATTTGTGATAAAATGTGTTATCAAGTGTATATCGGATAAACAAACTTATCCTCTTCAACAATGCTGTATTGAATGTATTCAGAATAAATAGACGTGTATCTACTTCCCACCTGTTATTTATTCAATATATGATTGAAGGCGCTTTGACATCACTAAATAATACACCAGCGTTATGGCAGGCGAACAGGCTACACGCAGGCCTTTTTTATTCATTATACATTCGATCTGGGATCTGATACTCGGGGAAACAAACCGTGACGTCATACACACACGACGTCTTGTTACATCTTTTATAGTAAAACAGAATAAACACCAATGTTTACCTTGGTTTCCATACAAGTTTTTGGCGATGTAATATCTCTCACAGACACATGATATACACCACGTGCCGAGGCCAAGAAACCACAACATGAATGTATATTTATGTATATATATATATATATATATATATATATATATATATATACACACAACCAGAACCACAATGCCTTATGTAACAGAGATCTATATTGCTCGGTTATAACTGGAAGGTACAATGCAAGAGGCCGGTGGAGAAGAAGCAATATCTTATTTTTTTTGCAGTAAGTGAACATACTTAGAAACATACTGGCTGGGCATTCAGCATCAATTTAAGTCCCGATTAAGTTAAAATATATGTATAAACAGTGGCGATAATTTTGTCTTCCGGGGGGGGGGGGTGACTTGCAAACATGCAAACAACACCCCCCCCCCTTATACACACACACACACATATATATATTATATATATATATATATATATATATATATATATATATATATGTATATATATATATATCTGTGTGTGTAAAGTAGTGACGCCTTCGATCGATAGACCCTCATGTTTATTGAAAGGCGTGCACTCTTCCGCTTTACCTACACTTTGATAACAGACTAACACGGCTATACCACTATATATATATATATATATATATATATATATATATCTTTTAAGTGTATGTATGACACATTTCAATTATAAATACTTTATCACGTTTCAAATATTTTACATTTAATTATTATGTTTTATAAAATTTAAACATCACCACTTGCCAAAAAGTGTGTGTGTGGGGGTTGGGGGTGGGGATACCCCCATCCTTCCCCCCCCCCCGGGCCCCGGCTTTTATTGACGCCGCTTATACTGTATTAACGACAATATGTAGGGATTATTCAATGTCTTTATACTATACTTATAATATGTACCTTAACGTATTTCAACATATCTCCCAACGACCTGTGAGGTAAACTCTCATCGTAGCCTATATATATATATATATATATATATATATATATATATATATATATATATATATATATATATATGCCTACTCCTCTGTATATAGCGCTTATATCCTGGTGATCAAGCGGTACATACTGTAGCTACCTGTCAGCCAGGGTAAAGGCGCGGCCACTAAAGGGCGACAGTCTGCCCTCAGTTAGGAGAGTTAAATTGCCGTATCTTGCAGTTGTACATGCATAGGCCTATCTCGCTGATCCAGAGGACCTCCAAAACTTATCAGCGACATCGTAAATGTAATTCATTGTTAGGTATCTTAGGATTTTCCTGTACTATTATAATTATTTAACCCTCCACAAATCTCTTCAAAAATCATTTCTTTAATGTTTTATAGCAAAATTGCTCAACCAAAACACCAAACAAGCACATGTAACTAATGGCGATGAAAACGTAATGCCACCTGGTGGTGGCATATTAATACTAGTGAAATTATTTTATGTAGCCCACACCATCTGTTGTACAGCTGGCCTGATATGATCGACGGTTGATCGTTGACTACTCTTTTCTCTCAATGATGTAGGCGGCCCTAGGCGGAAATGAACTTGTGGCAACGCTCTTGCCAATAGACTGGTGCGGGAGAACATTCACCGATTGATAAGTAGAATTCACGACAAATAAGCGGCGCTCACATACCATTCGGGATGTCATTGAGTCGACAATTATCGAGGCATGCACGCATGATACTAGGTACAGAATTCTGCCGCTTTTATGAGAGCTAGTTGTAATTTGGTGCCGTAGTTGTATTTTCTACTTGACACTAAGTCAGTAAAGTGACTAAGTTGTGGTGGTTCATCGTCGTGTGGCACCACGCCTGTATCACAGACACGGTGGTTAGCTCTTGACGTATACACCCAGTATATTTCAGTAGTTTCACTACGAATTTTTCCTCGAGCCTGTGATAAGGGGGGCATCATAAAGTATCATAACACTGTCAACACTACTGATATATCCTGGTTATACAATCCCTGTGTCTGTGGATAAAGTTTTACGTCGGACCTGTTTTAGTTCTAGGTTGAACGAAGTCCTCTCTAACAGGAGATGTCCCAGGGAGGGACACGCTCCCGTAGGGTTGCTTCCATGGAAACGGCTAGGTCCTCCTCAGAATCTTCAGAATCTCCAGTAGTCAAGGAACCCGGTAATTCAGAACAAACTCCAGCGGTGACAGACGAAATGATTTCTAGATTGAAAGGTAGTTTGGCATTTGGTATTTGGAATGTTGCTTGTTTAGCATACTTATTACTTGTGCAGTTTCTCATCAATAATTTTTTTGTTCTGTTAGCCACAAGATAAAGTGCAGAGGGTATTTACCTAAGTTTATCACCTTAGCAAAGTGTATTTTATACAATTACATATATTCACTAGTATCATGGACTATAATAATACTATTAATAGAAGTTCAAATTTTTTTTTACAGTCTGAGTATCAGGTCCCATGTTTTTCAAGAGGACTTGAAAGATTGATCAGATACTGAAAATGTCTGAAACAAATAGTACGAGAGGTTTAATGATCATTCCTGAGATATAACTTATGAGTATGTCAGTTTTAGAAGCTATATTTGGAAAAGGAATCGGGCCAGAGGTAAACATGATGACTAGTTTCTGCTGAAAAATGATATCCTCTGTGGGGGCATTTCATAAACTTGACATGTCAGGATAAACTGGAACAAGTTATGTAGAGTTTTAGCCTGATTTAATCAGATCTCAATATTATTAGGCCCTGCCATATATCGAGTTGGATTGCCATACAGTGAGAGTTTCTACAATTTTAGCCACAGTATATGCAACGGATCCATTGCATCTTCCTTGACAGCTGCTGACCGCGACCCAATTTTTTTTTTATAGTCTGTTGCTTCACGGGCCTACCAAAGGGATAATTGGGATTATAGCATGAAATGATCTGTTACTCTTAGAAAGGAAATTGAATATAAATATTTCATATTGTCGAAACATACCAATGTTCACCTTATATTGTACATAATTTGAAAAGGCCTGTAATCAAAATAACCATTCTAGAAAACATGAGCGCCTGTAACATCAATAACTGATTTATTTATCCAGAGAGAACTGAAGCATTTACAGCCTGGTTGACATTTTGCATTTGGTGACAGTCCTGTATAATGCATCAGGTCTGTGTACTATTATGTACACATGTTCACTCCCTGCTTTCAAAATAGTGTTGTGAATAGAACAATAAGAACATTAATGTTTACAGTAGTTAAATATTCAGTACACACAGGTGTACTGAACATTAATCAAAGGAAATGTAGAAAATTGCACAGTTGTGTATGGAGTGTTATAATCACAGTTAACTGCAGGTACAGTCTATCACTGTCTATGGAATCCACATTATGCAAGTCACTAAAATAAAGCAATTTAGAAGTTCTTATGGGCTACTTCTTTGACTGCCTGTATACCTCTAACAAGAAGACATAGGATTACACCTTTCTTACACGAATTGGTATGTGTTTCATTGTTTTGTTAGCAACTTAAATTAAACTTGGATCTTCATTTTAAAACTTTATGGACATTTATACCACAGGCATATCATCGAGTTTAGTAGAGACAGAGAAGAACAGTTGTTTTGGCATTTCAATACCTCTGAGGGAACCTCGCTGACTCGGGGACTGAGAGCCAGACATTTATTACATGTTGTTTAAACAGGCCCACTTTAAAGAGTGACACACTGGCACAGGGTAATAGAAACACCTGTGACATTCCATACAAGGGCATTGACTGGTGCCTCTTACTGTATGGCTATTGGACTCATTATATGGCAGGGCCTAATAATGTTGAGTCTGATTGAATTGGGCTAGAAGAGTGATGCCATTTTTAACAAACCAATTTAGCCAATGACTCTGCAGTACATTAAAAAAAATGATTGGATTTAAACATAAAGTGCCACCCTTTGACCAATCTTGAAAATACTATATCTACATGTTTGTAACCAGGAAGTGAATATATGTTCAACCAACACAGGTATTAGCACTCTCACATGCTTCATTTGTGTCGAGGCTACTTTTGAGGATGTGGGGTTTCAATGGTAGGTGATCTTTCTACCACTGCTCAGAAGATTTTGAAATTTGAATCTTATATGTACATGAAATCTGATAAAGGCTCATCTAACATTCTAAAGGCAAGAAAAGTTTAATAAGGAATGAGCTTTTGGGTCCACACAGTCTTTCATCTGTTCTTTGTAATTTTTTTGCAAAAGGAGAATTCACATTTTGAAAGGCAAAGAGGCACTTATTTAATTATAGGGAAAAAAGGATCTGGACAAGCTGATACAGATCTAGACCTGATGTTAGTAATGTGTCGCATGTTGTTCAGAACAGGGTTGGGCATTCTTCTAGGAAGATAAGTATTTCTTCCATTCCCAGGGAGATTCTGGGAAGAAAAGAAAGTTAGGGAAGAAAATGTTGACATTTTCCATGAACTGTTATTAAAGTAATTTAAACATATACACATATTTAAGTGAGAATCACAGAATAATGTATTACCATTATTCATTAATTACACTTTGTTCTCCATTTTATATATATATATATATATATATATATATATATATATATATATATATATATATTGAATTAGATTGAAATTTTATCAAAATCAATTAAATAAAAAAAACTCACAATATGAGGACAGTAACAGTCAGTTCCATTAGTGATTTGGGTTCATGCTCAAAACATCTACTCCCAAAATGTCTACTGCACGTTTTTGTTTTGTTTGTGGTTGTTTGCGAAAATCTCTGCTCACTGATTTGAGTTATGCCCCATAATGTCAGCTGGATATGATCGACGAGTAATAGGGTAATAATCTATTCCTAAAATTCCTAGGTATATATGATAAACATAATTATTAATTAACCAGTTAGTACCATTAATTAATTAATGAAGTCTTTGAAGCTACTCATAACCTTGAAGTTTGATAATCATTCATAGCTGAAAGGATTCCCACATGCTAAATGATAGAACACATCTTTGTTAAAGAAACGTAAATAGCCTTTGTTCCTTAAATTTGATCTTTAAGAATAGAACTTCAGAAGTGTTGGATACAGCTGACTGTAACAGTTATCATAAGGCAGGTAGGAGGTTAGAGGCAACAACTTATTTCTGTTTGGAAATGAGTATGAAAATATCCACAAATTTAAAGAGAGAAACATAACTGTTGTGTACATATATCTAGT
Organism: Sipunculus nudus; assembly: GCA_026874595.1. Classification (NCBI taxonomy): domain Eukaryota; kingdom Metazoa; phylum Annelida; class Sipuncula; order Golfingiida; family Sipunculidae; genus Sipunculus; species Sipunculus nudus. The sequence goes on from CM049306.1 coordinate 49,511,938, forward strand.
GTTAAAACTGAGAATTACTGATCAAATGCCATATGATTTTATGCAACAGATAATAGTTTTTCAGTCCTTTTTTATATTAAAACAGAAATCTGTGACAGTGATTTAACTGCACAGAGCTGCTAACTTGTCAGGGTTGTTTATAAGATTTTCTCTGATTAAAAAATGCAATTATTTTAATATTGTAAGAGGCTTGGATCAAAATTACTTTTTACACTTTAATATTTTGATAATAGATGTTAAGCATATAATGGTTATAACTTATCAGAATACCTTTAATTTGGACATAGAGGCCAGACAGGTATATTGCAGCAGGGTTTATGCCTTCTAATTTATCCAGGGACATATTTTATCATGTGGTAGTGTCATAGTTCATTATGCTGTTACCTGATTTGGCATAATTAGTGATTAATTGAAATTATTTTCAATCTGAAGTGTAGGGAAAGATTAGCAGATAGTTTCTGCAAACATAAAGTACAAACTGTGTCAACTTTCAGCATGAGTTTCTTAGTGATTGTTTTTTTTTATGGTAGGGACCAGACTATTTTCCTGTAAAAATGTAAGCAGAGACCAGTCTGTTTAATTGTAAGTGAATGCTTCATTGTGAACTTTCCATTTACTCTCTGCACTTTGTCTTGTGGCTCTAGCTTTGAACAAATTTGTTTGCTTCCCTGTTGTTAGCCCTGTATTATAAACCACAGTACCGTTTTCTTTGTTGCATGATTTTCAGCTTTGTGATTATCAGGGTTGTTAAGTTTTTCCCAGTGCGGTATTTACCAGCTGGTAAATACTGATATTTCCCGCCTTTGGAAAAACCTCTCAAAATGGGAAAAACTGGGAAAAACCTCTACTAATCTTATAAAAGGAGAGACCAGCAGATATCTGACTGAATTAAAAGGAAATATCATCTCACACACACACACATATTTATATATATATATATATATATAAATATATATATATATATATGAATATATATATATGTGTGTATGTATATATATATATATATATATATATATATATATATTTAAACAAACATACTCAAATCACAAAACCAAGATATGAAAATATATGCATATATGTATATATGTATGTGTATATCAGAGTTGGGTCCAGGTACTTTTAAAGTACTCGAGTACTAGTACTGAGTTCTTTAAAAGTACTCGAGTAGAAGGATGAGTACTTTTGCACTTTTTTCAAAAGTACTCGAGTACGAGTACCAAGTACTCAAAATGTACTCATGAGTACTTAAATGAGTACTTTTTGTAACCAAACTTGTTTAATGATGTTGTTGAATTAAATATATTCTCAGAAAGTTAAAATTATTTCTATTAATGAAAACCCAGTACAAAATAAAAAATATATACAATGTTGTGTTATACTTAATCAAAATACTGAGGCGAAATGTAAACTCTAGGGCATATAAACAGGCCATATACAGTTGAAATACTTAACACATTAACTTATTAAAGTAGGCGGTTTGCATATATCTTACTATAATATTCTAAAATAAACTATAACTAATATAATAAATTGAGATTAAAGTTAATTTAGAAAAATATGAAATACCCAAAAGTACTCGTGAAGTACTCATATGAGTACTGAATACTTTCAAAGTACTCGAGTACAAGTATGAGTACTTTTGTGATTTTTAAAAAGTACTTGAGTATGAGTACTGAGTACTCAAAAAAGTACTCATTAGTACGAGTACTTTTGGACCCAACTCTGGTGTATATGTCGAGGCCCAGATTAGAATCTGGCCCAATTTAAAAGTGGGCCAGCCCAGAACAAAATTTTGATTTGGACCGACCCAGATCAAAATTCTAATCTGGGCCAGACCAGTTTCAAACTGGGCCAGCCCAGATTAAAATTTTGATCTGGGCCGTTCCAGATTAAAATCCTGTGGTGAAGACTTCAGGATTTAAATCTGGTCTGGACTGATTTTAAACTGGGCTGGCCCAGATTAGAATTTTGATTTGGGCTGGTTAAGTTTATTATCCTGTGGTGGACTGATTTTAAACTGGGCTGGCCCAGATCAAAATTTTAATCTGGGCTTGTCAAGATTACAATCCTGTGGTGGACTGATTTTAAACCTAACCAGATCAGAATCCTAATCTAATCTTAGGCTAGCTTGAGTTTTATCATCTTAAATCAGATAATACAGTAAACATTTATTCCAGATATACCATTTTGAAGGGCACAAAACACATAAATGATAAATAACATAACAAATAAAATTGTGAATTTACAGGTCTTGGATCACAAGCTTAACATTTAGTAACATATATATTAATTATTATTGATTAAAATTTGTTTTAGTTTGTTGAATTAATGCCAATGTTCTGCAAGCTATATTTGTAGTTTTTAGCTGTAAAATACCAACGTTTAACATGATTATCTTATAATTATATATTAGACATTTTACATAAGAGGTGAAATTACAAAATAAATATGACAGGATCGAACAAATGATATTTTCATAGAATATGAAATAAATTCATTAAATATTAATTATTATTGACTTACAGTCTTACAATTGTTTTACAAATTCTTTGAATTGATGAAAGGCCAGCTGATTAAATATAGTGTAATTGAAGCCAGCCTAGGAGTAGATTAGGATTCTGATCAGGGCTGGTCCAGTTTAAAATCAGTCCACCACAGGATTGTTAACTTGACCGGCCCAGATCAAAATTCTAATCTGGGCTGGCCAAGTTTCAAATCAGTCCAGACCAGATTTAAATCCTGAAGGCTTCACCACAGGTTTTTAATCTGGGCCGGCCCAGATCAAAATTTTAATCTGGGCTGGCCCAGTTTAAAACTGGTCTGGCCCAGATTAGAATTTTGATCTGGGTCGGTCCAAATCAAAATTTTGATCTGGGCTGGCCCAGTTTTAAATTGGGCCAGATTCTAATCTGGGCCTCGACATATATATATATATATATATATATATATATATATATATATATATATATATATATACATATACATATATATACACACACACATATAATTTCAACATTAAACTGAATTAATTAACTATACATCATTATACTCCCTCAAAAATTTTGATCAGACATTTTCCCCAGTAATTCCTGGTACTAACCAGTTTTCCCCAGTTATTCCCAATTAATCCCGGGTTTTTCCCACTGTCCGGGAAAAACTAGTTTTTCCCGGGAAAAATAACAACCCTGGACTGATTATACTAGCCTTTGTGAATAGTCCTGATACAATGGTAAATGTATTGTCCTTCATTTTGTTATTCATTACTAGAGCTTGGATAGCATGCATTTATTTTGTATGGGTACAGTTATAACTTATGTGTTTGTATTATATAAATGTACAGTTTTAATTTGTATTGCATGTCATACATTGTGTACATGTATGTATCATATGCCCATGGTGACAGGCTATGGTTTGTTCATATAGTTCAGAGTGACTGAGACTTGAGTACATGAAAACTTGAAAAGTATTTAATTATTACAAAAATCTATTCATAAAATCACATATGTTCAGTTTTGAGCCCATATTATAACAGGTTAGCTTTCCCATGCAGCCTCTAATTGTGTTTAGGATTCTGAACCCCAGGACTGCATTAATATGGTAACAATACATAACATTTTCCAGTCCAATTTAGTATTCGGCTGCCAAGAGTGTCACTTTGATTTCTTGATACAGACCTGTGTCAATATATAAATTGTTAATTGGTACAGTGTCATTACTGTGATTTTTGGTATAGTGTCACATGTTGGGAGTATTGCTACAGAATTTGAGAAGGGCTGTCCCATTCTGTTTTGGATTCCTACATTCTTCTGTTTGCAGGAAGATGCCCAGTTACCTGATCTATACCATCTTTCCACTGCGGAGGCTGTGGCAGCTACGCTTTCACTGATCTTGATTCAGTGAGCCACTCTGGTGTCTATTTCATGAATAATGAACAAGCCTAAAGTGTTCAGGTGGAAATCAAAACTGCCGACCAGGAATAAATGTAAACAACACACCGTTCACATGCTGTTAGAACATGGACACATGCACCAGAAAAATTGCAGGTTTATTTTGCTTTATTTGATTGGTCAAATTCCTGATGCCCTCAAAGCAGTGATAAAATGATTAGTCTTAACCTAGCATCAGACATGTTCTGGCAGCCACATAAAACAAGTTTAAACAAGTTATTTAATTGATTCAATTGCCTTGTTTATTATTCATAAAATAGAGGCCCAAGTGAGTCAAGAGTCACTGAATCAAGGTCTGTGAAAGTGTAGCTGCGACAGACTTGGTGGTGTGAATATGTGATAGACTGCTAGGAGAAAATCATGAGTGAATGGACAGTTTGTATGAAATTGGCTCATATCATCAGAGAAATCTGTTGTTTACATGTACTTGGCTGGTAATGGGTAGCTCTTATTTTCTGTGACAAATAAGAGTCTGTGAGAACCCTGGTCTGATTGATTCAATGTTTGACAGGTCAGCCAATGTAATCTTTAGGTGGCCTTGCAGGTTTTTTGCATCAGAACTGGAGGTCTGCAGGCACTGAGCATTCACAAAGGAAGCTGTAGTTGCCTTTGTTGATATCTTGAAAATTGAGTAAATATATATGAAGTGCAAATCTTTCACCTGTTGCCACTTTGGAAAAATGAGCGATATATAGGAAAATAGGAAATCCACAAAAAGGGTAAAATAAAAGTTTCTTTTTGATTGATTTTGTATCTCAGACCCCCCCCCCCCCCCCCCCCCCCACTTCCAACCACACATCAATCTTGACACAATTATTTGTAAAGAAATAACTCATCAGCCCTTATAACCCTGCCCTCCATACTGGGGATGGTTTAATAAGGTAAATGTCTGCTGTATATATATATATATATATATAAATATATATATATATATATATATATATATATATATATATATATAATGCGGAAGTTGATTGTTGTAAGTTGTAGATAGCTTGCTGAATTTGTGTAGAACTGCCTGCTTGTTGGCAGGATAGTGATCACCCTCACTGCTAGATCTATGTAAGGACTCTGTTTGAGATCAAGTAGAATGCAGGCTTAAACTAAAACATTGAGGCAACTTTAGAACTGAGAGTGTTTGAAGAAGGGCTCACACTTGGCCACTTGACCAACTGATCAGCTGCTTGCAGGGTCTCAGACATTACATGAGAAAGTCATTGTTTGAAGCAGGAAGAGATTGGGAGACTATGACAGTTAATAACAAGGTCTGCAGATAGATCTGGATATGTTTAGGGGTACAGTATTAAAATTTTGCCACATCTTACTGGAGCAGCTCTGATGTCTTGATTCATTAATTAAATTATTCATTCATAAATTAATTGAGCAGTCATATACTGCTTGGTGTTCAGTAAACTTCAGGCTTATAGCTTGACATCAAGTTTGCAGTGTACCATTGAACGTTGGTTTGCCTTATTATATGCCAGTTTTGGCAGTGGAGTGCTAGGCAAGATAGATTTGATATGAGAAACTTGCATGTACCTGAAAAACTTTTTTACAAGGTATGCATTAATAATAGGTACCTCAGTCAAGTACCTACAGAATTCCTGATGCTTGTCATTATATATTTATGTAAAATAAAGGGCATGTCTTCCTTGTAGGTTTATATTTAGTAAAAGTCTTGTTATTTAAATATCATGTATACCAGGTACTCTTTAACCCCTTTTCCTGCAAAAGATATCTTGTTTTATCAGTTCTATCACATTGCTTTCAGAGTTCCCTTACCATTTAAAAAAATAATAATTTTGAAATGTGAAAATGATCAGGGAGTAACTTAGATCATATGAATTAGTGGAACATGTTTAAAAAGTCAAAACATGTTTTCCTATAATTTTTGAGTTCCTTCACCATGTGTCTTTGTTTCATCATAAAATCAGATAAAAAAATACACAGCAGATGTAATTTTAAACATTATTTGATTAATTACCTGTATGACTTGCAGATATTGATTGGTTAATTCCAGGTAAAACTTGCAGACATCAAAATCAGAATAATCTATGTGTAGTGTCAGTTAACAGATCAGCATTCTTAGAGGCATCTTCAAACTAAATTCATGATCATCGCATCTTTCACTTACATTCAAGCACTTGTTTCTGCTAGTTACTGAATCATTTGTCAGCTTGTGGTGCGCAAGAATTTAGATTTAAAACCACCTGGTTAAGTGATTTGCATATTTACATTTTGCTGCTGTATCATTCTACACATTGATTATTGTCAGTACACATGGAATGTTAGGCATATTGTATCATTTCAACATTGCTATCATTCAACACAAAGTATATTTCCACACACACTTGCACACACACATATATACAGTAGAACGCCTGTATTACGGTCACCATAGGGACTGGATGAAACTGGCCTTAATACAGGAGTGGCCGTTATACAGGACTTGACCAGTATAGGGGGGTTAAAATGTAACACGAAACCGGGTTCAAATCTTTATTACAATAAAAAATATAAACATAAATAAAGTGTATTAGTATAATAACAGTTATCAATAAAGAATAAAATATTTACAATCACGTCAAAATGATTGGGCAGAGTATGCGCAACATTTCATACATGTAACAATGTTTATTTTGCATTGAATATTATTAATGTATGAGTAAATGGTGCAATGTTTGCCGCACTGTTTTCGTTTGATTGTGTTCACAAGGACATTAAAGAAAGTTTAAAGATCCACAGTTTGCCTAACATTTTTCTGATGACATAATCATCGGGACCCGCTGGTTGTCATTCGTTAATTAAATGACAAACACCCTGATTAAGATCCAGCTCGCACGACTGATTCCGAAACATACATGCAGGTGAGAACACATGCCTTACAATTGTGCATACTAATGAGGCTGAGTGGGGGAGTGCGACGCTGGCTACGTATTAAACAACTCAGTCACGGTCAAGTGGTTACCTTTATCCAGGCACTCATTAACAGACAGGAATATGTGAGAGCGGACACTTGTGTAATGATATTGAGGTCAGAAGTGACCGCTCGATTTGTTGAGCTCATGTCACAGAGTCACTGTCCCTGACCGTAATTGAGGCGTTTTCCGGCCTGCAGGACTGAGTGACCTGGCCGTAATACGGAATAGAGGAGTGACTGTAATTGACAACCAAATGATTATGAAATATAACGGTCGAAAATTCGGGACCGGAAAATCTGACCGTAATAGATGTATTGACCGTTATTGAGGCGTGGCCGTTAGCAGGCGTTCTACTGTACTAGTATATTGAAGAGTAAAGCACAGTGCTTTCTTTTGTTGATGGCTTGCTAAGAAAGGGGTCCAGGTCTGACTAAATTAAAATTTTTCACCTACCTCCTGTTTTTGTCGATTCCGGTCCCCTGAGACAAAGTCCGTTGAGACGAACCCGAAAATTGACAGGTTTATCATTGGTCTAGGGTCCCTTATGTTTAGATAGCAATATTTATAATGATTAGAACGGGAGAAGAGACCAAAAGAAAATCAGATTATAGTTTCACCCAAACACCAAAATATGTCATAATAAGTAAGGATAATATTTTTGTTATGTATAAACAAGTATGAAACATGTTCTGTTTGGACGACTTGGATTAGTGAGCGCCAGTACCGAGAAACCACTGCATTTGGGGTTTCCTTATATCAAAGCCATTTGTCTGAAGCAAGAGTTGTCTCAAAGGGTCGTCAATTTTCTGTTTCGTCTCAATGGACTTCCTTTCAGAGGGAGGACACAGTTTTGTCTATAGGTCCTTGGATGTATTTTATTAAGCTGTATCTGTAAGTAGGAGCAATCATCACACACACAGTCATCACATAGCCTAATATCTAATGTGATTTTGTGGCTCTAGGTTAGACCATGATAAAGCAGAAACTACATGAAGAGAAAATACCGATGGAAATGAAGAGAGGTGTGTTGACCCTTGGCTTTTTCCCATACAAAATAGTGTAACCTCTCCCTTTGGATTGGATAGCAATGACACATGCAGAAATAGCACTGACCAATATTGGACATCTGAAGAAAAGACTACAATTTCAGATTTTTCTCATGTACTGAATTTATTTTAATTCTGTGATCCCTGTAATTATGGGATACCTTTGAACAAGATTTTTGTTATTCAAGGTAATTACCACTTTTGCTTCTCAGCGCTATGTAGTATTCAAACATTGAACCATTTAGAAGTTTAAGATATCCGTCTTTTCGCAGTGAAACGATATGTAGTCTTGTTGGTGATCCACTCGAATGTACAAGAATATACAAAGGAATTATCCAGTTTTAATGCCATTCTCAAACGTTATGTGTTTCACTAAATGAACACAAGATGGTGCTGATATACAAGAGTGGTTTACCATAATTAATAATGAAGACTTGCTGAAGTACCCCATTCAAACACCAAAATTTGTCTGAACAGTAATTTTCAGATTTCCTCCAAATTCTTAATTCTTTGTCAGTTTTGTGGGTAAAACTATGTTAAAACATGTCACTGTTCAATGTCATATCATCCTGAAGGTACAAAATGCACTACTTCAAAGTAGGGACATAACAGTCTTGACAGCTTGAACTGTTGCATGTTATCATATGCATAGTTTTGAGAGGATGCTGATCAATTAAAATTTTCTTTGCAAAGCCAAATAAAATTATATCAGATTGTTTCAAATGCCATGGCTTTGGCAATGAGTTTTGGCTTTAGTAATGTGTAAAAATGACCCATTTTTGTCAGTGCTGTTTTTGCATGTGTCTGGTAGACCCCTTTCCCTCAGTAGCCTTCAGTACTTTGTCTTGTTATCATAGAATATTTTCTGTTGGTGTCACTGACTGTATTTTTACACCACCAAAGGTTATACTTGTTCACAACATCAGCTGCTGTTATAGAATACACTGCACTTTTCTAGTTCACTTTAGCAAGTTTTGGGTCATTTTCATAACATACCATACATTACAGGTACAAATGTACAGACATTAACAAAACATTTCCACAATACATTTATTTCAAATTGGAAATATCCAGCCCACTCTGAAATAAAAAAACACTGGTTTTAATACTTGTATCTAATGTTTTTTCAATTTTGCACTGATTATATTTTCAACAATTTAAGTTGTCTTGATGACATGTAAATGTTTTGCAAACTGATTTTGGTTTGGATTCTGTTCTTGTGACCAGTTACCAAACAGTTTTTTGTCTTGAAGGTTATGGTACTTTGACAAAAAATTATTTATCTCTCACTAGCTCCAGACTAAATATAACAATGTAGCTCCATTTGATAAGCACATCCAGAATATTAAATGTGATTTTATTAAAGATTTTCAAAGCCTCATGAAAGTTGTGTAGTGCACTTACAAAAGTGCTTTATGAGGGAAAATATATACCGGTACATTTATTTTAAATAATTTGTTAATACTAGCAGAATATTTTCTCATGCTATATGATACTGTGACAGAAATATTGTGCCATTTCAAACACACAGTTGTTCATTGTTTCAGTTGCTTTACAGCTCTGCTGTATTGTATTTACAAATACTGAACTAAAGCAGCTGGGTCTTTTTTTTTCTCATTTTTTCAGTCTATCTGGTTGCCCTTCTCTGTATCTACTTGCAGGGCATAAATCATAATTTGATTCTGGAATATCATTTTATACATCTTTATGATATTTAAATATATATATATATACATGTATATACTATTCATTTGGGGAATCAGATAACATCACACAGCCATTAGGGGACAAAGGGTATCATCAGCTGCCTGTTTGACTGATACACATCTGATTAGGTCTGAAACTTAAAGTGAGGCAACTAAAATTGTTTCCACTAACGTAGCAACCATAAGATCTGGAGTTGGGACACAGGGACCTCGTTATGAGTTTTGTGACAGGTCAGCCTTGTTTCACTGTCCTTGTTTTATGAAGACTGCTTGTCTGAGCAGGATGTCGTTACACGCCACATGTGCTTTTATTTTGCTTGTCCCAGAGATGCTGTAGGATCTGTAGCAGTCCGAAGTCTTTGGGATGGGGAAGGGATGAGGGGAGTTATTGTTTGTGACACTGTGATCTGTAAATGATGCTCACTGGATCCTTTTGTTCATTCCTGGTTGTGGGCTGTTTGACCTGGGAAAAAGATAACTCCTCTGGATGGCTATGTCTGTACACAAGTTAAAACAGATATTAGGTGTTTAGGGATTATATATATATATAGATATATATATATATGTATATATATATATATATATATTCATTTGTATTTATATATTTACCAGGTATATATATAATCTGAATAAAGCTAATAAATCATGGTATATTAAAAGTTTACCCTAAGTTATCTTGCCCAACTCTGTTATGTGCTATCTTAGATATAATTTATATTTATGACATCATGTTTTACCTATTTAAAAGTAACATAAATTATCAATCTTTTTCCTTTTGACACTGGACACTATAGGCATGGATAACATACATGAGGCTGCAGTATTAATGTCTGTTCAAATGTTTTTATGGACCGTCTTGTTCATGCAGGTTTTAATTCGGAAATTTTGCTTATTTGTAACCCTCAAGAAGATTAATCAACCACAGTTTTTCAGTTGATATTATCAATTTATTGGATTTAATGAAATGCATGAACAGATGCACTGGTTTCTATGTAACAGACGGTTCAGGAGTCAATACATCACACAGATGAACTGATTTCATTTATAGGAAAATAAGCAGGGAGTCATGCTCTGCTTTACAGGGCTACAAATTAACTTTTTAAAGTACTTGCCCAGGCAAGTAACATCTAGCTTTTATTTGCCTTACCTTAACTTTAACTTGTCTTGCAAAAATCAGTGATCACAGCAAAAACGCAACAAAAAAAGTTTGTTCCTAATGATTATTTTGCTGCAATAAACATATTCAATGTTTGTTTGTTAGTAATATTTCTCTTTAGAATTTGCAAATGTAAACATACCAGTAATTTAAGAGGGGTATAACAATATGCTTTTGTTTGTCCAAGAAAGGAAATGGCTTACTTAAGATTTGTTAAGATTCTGGCATTTGTATAATATAAAGGTTTATTTTGGACCTACTTACTTGTACCTAGTCTGACTGGGCAAGTAGTATCCCATGTTTGGTTGCCCTAGCACCATTAATATCTGGAACATTTACTTGCCCCAGGCAAGCATTTAGCCCTGGTTTGTGCTGAATATGCATTCCCATGTGTAAGGGCTATGATAAAACATTGTCTAACCATACATTATGTGTTAGGATATGTTGATATTATTTTGTTCCTACTTTTTACTCATCCTCATGTATTGTAAATTACAATTACTTCTACTACTGATAGTACTAGTAGTACTCGTGTAATATGTTAAACCAACTGATGACTTTGTAAAATTCAAATGTATTTGAGTGTGCTAAAGCACACATCCCTTACTAAGTTACTAAAGTTAGTTGATTGTTCAGTATTTAAACCATACATCATCACAACTTATTTGGTAATAGTTCATCTAATTATATGAAATAATTTGGAATATAGATTCCTAACCATGATACATTTCTAAATTTCAGAGAGCATTTGACATAATAGACCATAACTGTTTGTCAGTCATGTCATAGATTCTCATTAAAGTGAACATGTAGACCAGGTTTTGTTGAATCGAGGTGTGTATACAATTTTGTTGAATCTATGTTTACATAAGGTTTTGTAAAATCAAGGTTCTGCCTAAGGTATACTCAGGTATACCTAAGTAATTAACTTAACATTGATAATATCAGTTAAATTGAGCAGAACACAATATATAAATGGATTAGCATGCCACATGTGCAGACTTAATGTCTTCTTTATGGTACATCAGTGTTGTTTATAGTCCCAGTGCATCCATGTGTAACCTGCACACATTTACAAGCCAAACACAAAATAAATTATTATACATTCAATACCATGTGTCTGTGTATTTTAATATAGCAGAAAACACTCACAAGTACTGATCACTGTCCACACCCAACATGTGGCATTTGTTTGCCCAGCAGCGCATAAATAAATTGTCAGTTCAGATAAGGCATAGAGAAATCATTTCATTATGGCACACAATATAGAGTTAGGCAAGATTACTTAAGATATAAATATATTTATATAATCATATTACAATATGTATTATTGAAATATTAATGTATGTATGCATGTGTATGTATAATTATATATATACACACACATACACACAATTTTTCAGTATTAGCAGAAAAAATATTGATCAACAGGGCTCAGAATTGTCAAAATAGTGTGCCAGACAGTGGGGTCCATGAAAGCAGAAAATATACTGTACTCTAAGGATTTTACTGGACCTAATTTTTTTTTTCATTGAAAAAGCCTGTTGTCAGTATCACAAAGCTTTCTAAATATTTGACTTTTTTTGTAATCTTTACAGTCACATAGGGTCTGTCACTTGGGAATTAATTAGATGATATGCTCATTCTTCCTAAGTGAATAATATATTTGTTGGATTCCTGTGAAAATGCAATCTTGAACATACTCTGTAAAGTGAATACCAGCCAGGCTGGTGCTAATTAAATTATGTCTGACCTTCATTAAAATGCTTGCAAATTCTGGTGGTCCTGAACTAATTTTAAGCCCTGATAATTGTTAACTATAGCACTAGTAAAATAATTATATTGTTACGAAGACAAATTGCTTAGGGCAAAATACTGGGCTGATCCGGGATTCGAACCCATGTCATAGGCACACAAGTCCGCCGTACCCTCAGCTTTGCTAGAAAAGCAAGCTTCACTAGCGAGACAATTTGGTCCGCTTTTGTGTCACCCCATAACACATCCCCTCTTTAGAGCGTTCTGCTATCAGAAGAAGACTAATTATCCCAGAAGTCACACTTTGGTGAGCTTGTTCCCTGGTCCACAATGTTTACGTTCATCCCAGATGAGCACCAATTTTGTTAAGAAGACAAATTGCTCAGGGGAAAATACTAGGCCGATCTGGGATTCGAACCCATGTCAGTGGGGCACAAGTCTGGCGTACCAACCACTTGGCTAGAAAAACAGGCTTCACTAGCGAGACAGTTTGGTCCGCTTTTATGTCACCCCACAACTATGTACTTTGTTTTGTGGGTATTGGAAATAGTGGCTGTATTTAAAGATAAGTACAGAAAGTCTATTTTTAAACTAGAGCTGTTAATCAGATAGGACAGGTGGACGGATAAGTTATGTGACCAAACTTATTTAGTTTTGAGATGATCTTGAAGACCTATCTTGACCCATTGTTTCCCCCCCCCCCCCCCCCCCCCCCGCCACACACACACACACACACACACACTAAGAATAAAAAGCTGTACTTTGAATTAACTATATGCATACCACAGTTACAATAAAATATATATGCATACAACCTTCTTGAAGACCTGTGCTATTTTTGTAATTTTCATCTTATCTCCCTGCCCAAGTTTCTACTTCTGTGAATATTTTTTTTGATTACTTTCAGTCATATAATATTGATATCAACATAAATTGTTTACAATATGGCTAGGAACATTCTGTTTGTGATTATTTTCATCATCATTATTATCTCCCAAGTCGTTTACTGGTTCCATTCTATCTGCTTACATGCTGATAGGTGCTAAACTGATTTTGGTTGATTCTGTCTCTTTTTCTTATTTTAATATGTGCATGTGATATTGTTATCAGCTGCATGAGGAAGCATACAGATAATTATTTTGCATGTATTTATGGTGTTCTGGATAGTACACCAGTAAAGTATTTTGCAGCTGTGTGCCAAGCATCATTTTCATTTTCTGCATGTGATAACTAATTTGTCATACAATCTTAGAAACTGCATCAGGTAATTAATTGCTTGTTGTTATATAGGTAACTTGGAAATTTATATTAACTTAATTTGGTAACATAAATCATCTACAAATTTACTGTAAAATGGTGCCAATTCAGCTGTAGGAATGGTGTTTAGGCTAGTCCAGACTTATGTTGGAATAATATTGTTGCAATAAATTGCAGGGCTTCTTTACAACAATTTGACTTAAGCCCCACTTAAGAGAGAGAAATGTTTATATAGTATGCTAGCCATTTTCATGATTATAGCATTAAAGTGGTACTTAATCCAATGTTTGCTTAAGAAAGCATTATTTTGTGATTGAAACAAGTCCAAGGTAAGATTATAATAATATAATAATGAGGCTATTTTACACTAGCTAGTTGTTGAGTCAGAGCATCTTAATTATGGCCTTAGAAGTTCTGAGTTATACATGTGTGTCATGTCATCAAGTTTGTAAAAAAGCTTTGTACTAGATTAAACTTTGTTTGTCTTGTAGCAGTTATAAAGCTTTAACTTGTCTTTATGTAAATACTGTTTGTGTCATGCTTTCCTAACTTGCATCATTAGACAGCAATAGGACTACATGCATATCTTGCATGTTATGTAGTTCAGCTTTGTACCAAAGTTCATTTAAGTAGGATTTTCATATTTTTGGAAAGGTATTAATTAAAATCAGTGTTTTGTTTTTTGATGGAAAGTATGTAAACAAACAATATTATTAAATATATGTGTGAATTTTATACAGCTTACATGTATTATGTATAGTTAATGTTAAAGTTATTCTTATTCTCACATTTTGATTGGACAGAAAGATGTCATATAATTGTTTTGTCATTCTACAACATTCCATAACATCAGCCTCAATTTAATTATTGTATTGGCCAAAACTGAGTTTTATGGATATTATGTTTTCAGTCGGATAGGTTACCGGAGAACTCCTCCGTAACCACTGGATCCAATTTTATGAAACTTGGAATTATGATCAGGTCACATGTGAATTGCCATGCCCTCATTTACTAGATTTAGGTTGACTTCTGATCTTTCCTCTCTGCAGAGTGTCCATCTGTGTGTCTATTTTCAAACATTAACCCACATATCTGTGGACTCGTTTGACCAATGGCTGATATGTTGCATGAGTATAGCTCCTGGATAGCTTTATATCATACACAAAACTGGTGGCACCATCTACAACCAGTTTTGCAAAGAGTCCAAATGTTCATCTGTCTTGAGTTAAACTCGTATCTCTGCCCTGGTTGGACTTTTTCCCCAGAAATTTTGCACATATAGACACGGAAAGGTTTTGACAGGTGGCATATATATGACAGGTGGCGCCACCTACAATCACATTTATGCTGCAGACATCCATGCTAACATCTCAGGACTGGTTTGATGTCCTAGCTGGAAATTTTACATGTGTACTAATCTTACATAGATCTTAATCATACTCAAAACTGGTGGCGTCACATGCAACTATTTTTTGCATGATGTCCATCTTTTTGTCTGTCTAGGATAAAAGGCAATTATCTTGGCATTGGTTTGACTTTTCTGCCTGAAATTTTGCATTTGTATACATATCTTTGATAGAAGTTGAGTTGGAAGGTGGTGCGACCTGTAAACACGTTTACATGACAGATATCCATGCTAATATCTCAGGACTGGTTTGACGTCTCAAACAGAAATTTTGCATCAGTATAAAACTCATATAGCTCTGCAGCTCATACAAAATTTGTGGCCCAACCTACAACTATTTTGCAGGATGTCCATCTGTTCATGTGCCTAGGGTAAAAATCACTCTTATCTCAGCAGTGGTTTGACTTACCCACCTGAAATTTTTATGAGTATACATCTTGGACAGATTTCTCGTTCAAATGACAGGTAGGGCGCCACCTACAATCATGTTTACATGGCAGACATCCATGTTTATATCTCAGGACTGGTTTGACATAATCCTGACCTTTCTTGTCACCTTCCCCACCCTATCAATAATGCAACACTTCTCACTATATTTTCCCTTACCACTGGATCCATGCCTCACTTCAACCATACCACTGATTTCCTTGGGTACATGTAGTTGCTTGTGGACTATCCATAGTGTAGTTCTAGAATGGCATTCATTCATGATATGAGACTTGTACTTCATATTTTATATGTCTGAGTAATACTTTGCTTCAATTCAGATAACAAAAAGTCAGGTTATTTGCAGCATTCTTTAATTTCAGCCTTAATTCATATTGATTATACACATATCTAGAGTCAGACTCTTCTTAAGAGCAATAGAGGTTGAAGGGACTGACAACATTTAAACTTCCTTGGTTTGACAACTAACTGTTAAAATTTAAATACTTTTGCAGTCACTTTGCAGCATACATGTGTTATATGTCCTTAATATTTGATCTGTATCTGTCATATTTCTGTTCATGTCATTTAAACAGATAATAAATATTCATGTAAGTATTTTTTTGGTCATTTTGCAGCTGATCCCAATGCCAGCTTAAAGTACATCAGCCTGGTTCTGCTGGCAGTACAGAATGCAGCGCTGGTGCTCGTCATGCGGTATGTCCGCACCCGAGGAGGGGACATGTTCATGGCCACGTCGGCTGTGGTTATGGCTGAACTCTTGAAGTTCAGTTCCTGTTTGTTGGTTATCTTTTACCAAGAGGAATTCAGCCTGCTACGCTGGGCACGCCATCTAAATGAGAACATTTTCCAACAGCCACTGGATTGTCTTAAAATCTCAGTGCCATCTGTGGTGTACACTCTGCAAAACAATCTGCTCTACGTAGCTGTATCAAATCTGGAGGCAGCAACCTTTCAGGTGAGCTACACCAGCCCAGAGTTTCTATTTCATGTTAGTCAGTATCTGGGATGTCAGAGCTTTTTGTATGCATGACATAGGTAAATTTATATCATTGTTTAAAATATAGGATCATAGCACCTTGTTTTGCATGTCTTGTTAGATAAAAACTAGCCTGAGTTTTACAGTGCTACCACATGAACTAGTCAAAGATATGTCTACTTAAGCCAGTACACGCTGCTCATGCACATTTACACACTGCAGTTGTCCCAGGCCTTCGTCTTTGACGAACTGGTGAAACCAGGCCAACGAGAGCGGGTGCCACAACTTCAAAATTTTTGCTGGATGCACCATGTGATACCAGACTATCATTGATTGCATGGTATATTCATTGATTAAAATTCTTCCTTCTGTGCCCAAAAAAAACCCAAAAGGCGACCAGGGACGACTGCTTTTCAGCTGTCTTGCCTGTTTTTGTATAAATTCATGTTTCTGGCTTGCTTGGTGTACATGTCAAATGAATGAACTGCAGGTTCACTTCCCTGTGAAGAGTGTATGCTTGTTTATCTAAGCTGTTAGTAAGCATGGTACATGCACCTATGTTGACAAATGGAAAAACCATGCCCCCACTACATGTTATAAGTGTAAATAAACAAAATGGGCAGCCTGTGTACTTTCAGATTGGCATTTCTACTCTTTTTAGCTCAGCTGACTATAAGTCATCTGAGCTATAGTCGTGGTCCATTGTCCGTCGTCCGTCCGTCCATAGATGTGGCACATTTTGAAACCGTAAGACCTAGGAATCCAAAATTCGACATAATGTTAGATGTCTCCAAGATCTCCTTCCAAGATGAAAACTGGGTCTTTGCGACTTCGTTCCTTTGAAAAATTAAGGAAAAACCTCAGTTTTTTTTTTTTATTTAAAACCTACTTTCACACTTCAGGACTGCCTAATTTCAAAACTACTCATCTGTTTTTCCTCATATTTACCATAAATATTCCCCTATATAGTTCCTATGTACATGCCAGAAATTATGTCTGTATTATATATAATTTAAAAAAGTTATGGGCCTAAACATAATGCATTTTGTTAAAAAATTAGGAAAGATATTTGATCACTTAACACAAAACATGGTAAAGCTATGGACTTTTTTTTCCAGTAATATAACTTTAATTAATCAAAATTAAATTGTAAATTCAAAATTAGATCAAAATCTTTAAAATTTTTTTAAATATTAACAAAAATAAAAAGTTGGTACCTTAAATTTTGCCCAATTTTGACCATGGCACGTTTTTTTCCTGTAAGTACTGTGGATTTAATTTTCACAGCATGTTTTTGTTAGCATTTTATCTGTTAACACCAAAAATTTGAAACCAGTTGATCAAAAACTGTAGATTTTATACAAGTTTTCAAGCACCATAAAGTAACATATTGTTTACATCAAGCTAGTGTTATGCAGTTTGCAAGAGCTCAGCTCCCCAGCTTCAGCTCTCAGTTCCTAAAATTTGGCATGCAATTAGATGTCTCCAAAATCCCCTACCATGCAAAGAATTTGGTCACTAGGACTTAATACCTTCGAGATATTAATGAAAAACTTCATTTTTCCATTAAAAACCAATTGTTACACTTCAAGACTGTCTAATATCAAAACCACTGATCTGACTTTAATCATATATAATACACATATTTTTCTATACATTCTCTATGCACATGCCAGAAATGATGTCAGTATTGCCTAATTGTTTTAAGTTATGGGCCCAAACATAATGCACTTCGAAAAAAATCAAGAAATATATTTACTCCCTTAACAAGAGGATTGCTGAAGCTAGAGATTTTTGTCAGGGATGTAATACTATTTTATCGAGATTCAATTGAGAATCGGAATTCAGGTAAAAATGAAAGTATATGAATACCAGTGCAAATACTTTCGAAATGTATTAATGAATACATTCATGAATATATTCTTTGATATTTTTTTAATAATCATTTCAGTTGTATTTTATTTTTAAAAATCACAAGATTCTCTTATTATTTGTAATAAAAATTATATTTGGGACAATTTGTAATTATTTTTAATAAATATTTAAACTCTTATATTATATGTTCTGCTTTTAAGTTATATGGCCAGGTCAAAATCAGTGTGACAGTAGCACTCCATTTGTTAATAAAATAAATGAAATCAGTCCTCTTCCCTGTCTCCAAAGATACTATCAAAATCATACATAAGCTAAACACCCACAACTCATAATACAGCTTATATTTATTTCCACACAAGACAAGCATGTGTCTAATTTCTAAATCATATTTTTTTATCATATATAACAGCTGAGCGCCGTGACCCATGAGTCCCTTGTTTTATATGAAAGGTTCAAATAATTATCTTTAGTATACATAATTGGATGTCTGACGTTATGCAGTGGCAATTTTATGAACCTATAAGGTGGAAATTTCACATTAGACTGTTAAAGGGGCCCAATTGTCTATACAGCATGTTAGATAAACACTAAAAATACCTTCTTCCCTTTAAAATAAATTTGTAACTGGCAAAATATTACCCTGAAACCATTTGCTTACTCCTGTAAACAAGTGTTAAAAACAGAGCACGATCACGTGTCAACATAAACAGCACGTGTATCCCCCAGGCACAACACGTGTCAATCAGGAGATGTTCTGACTGACTTTACCCAAAAAATGTAATACATGTTCCTGCTGGCAGCAACTACGCTTTGTTGTGACTCACAGTCAGGCCTCCATTCACACGGCCTTGTTATGGTAAATAGACCCACGTGGACTGTGTTAACCAACACGCAGAGTCGTAACAGGATGTTTAACAGCTGTATGCAAGGAACTGGGACTGTGTGCTGGGCTTGTTTTGCTGGGAAGCTTTGGTATAAAACAAAACTGAACTGATAGTTTCAATGAAATTGGCAAAATATTGCCCCAGATCATGTCCCTTTAATTTTAGGGCCTTGATACTTGATGGTCTCGTGATATCATGCTTGGCCTTGTCCACTTGATTCCTGACATGGCTGTGAGAGCATATGGTTGTGGCCTGCCAAGTTTGGTGGTTTCCTCTGGTTCCCTGGCTTCCTCCTCTTCTTGAGATTACTAAATGCCACCATCTCAGCCATTTACATCAATGACTGTATACTATTGGTAAATTCCATGTCAAATAAATCAAGTGTAAAGTTAATTTTTTCAGTGTTGCTTAGAAGACTGAATGTGTTTAATGAAACATTCACACAGAAAATTTTAGCAATTTGTGAATAACCCATATTAATCTGCACCCTTATCATGAGGGTTTTCCAACAAATATTCATTCCAAAAACTTTTGGCCCAAGTACAAAAGCACCACAAGCACTGAAAAAGTGTGACTTGCTGCTATAGTGAACTTCATGGCAACCACTTTTCGAAAAATGCCATTATGAAATGACCTACCAGGTAGTGTCTTAGTATATGCATGACTTTGTCAAGTATGATTGGCCTTGTGTCTGTGAATGCATGCCTGGTGTTGATGTAATTTTATAAAAGTTAGTAAAGCCCAAACAGATTGGAACTTATTAATCATACATATAAAGGTTGTACATGTTAACTGTAAATTGAAAGTGACTGACTTTGTAAATAGGGAACAGCAACAGTGATATATGCCAGAACTATTTTTGAACCTGAAACACTGTAAATGCATATCTAAATGTTGTAAATTAAAATGTACTTACTTGTACCATCAGTGGGATTAAGAGAATCTTAAACCCAGACATCATCAGTAAATTTTTGGATGAATTGTATTAAAATCATTTTAATTACTGCAACTAATCTATGCTCTAAAGGTTTTTTAACATATATGTCCTTTATGTTACAGGTGACTTACCAGTTGAAGATTCTGACAACAGCGCTGTTATCCGTGTTCATGCTGGGCAAGGAACTTACCAAACAGCAATGGGTTGCCCTTGTTCTACTGTTCGTGGGTGTATCAACTGTTCAGCTGCAGACCACAACAGGAGGAACCACAGCAACCACTCAGAATAAGTGGCTTGGACTTACTGCAGTCATTATCTCATGCTGCATGTCTGCATTTGCGGGTGTTTATTTTGAAAAAATTCTCAAAGGCACCAAACAGACTTTATGGCTCAGAAACGTGCAGTTGGGATTTCTGGGGATGATAACGGGATATATCACCATGCTGCTTAACAATGGTGAAACTTTGAAAGAAAAAGGTTTCTTCGTTGGATACGATTATGTGGTTTGGGTAGTTATATTTCTACAGTCGTTTGGTGGATTAATGGTAGCTGTGGTGGTAAAATATGCTGATAATATCCTAAAAGGTTTTGCAACTTCAGCAGCTATTATTATATCCTGTGTGGCATCAATTTATTTATTTGATTTTAAATTGACCTTGCAGTTTACTTTAGGGGCAGGCCTTGTCGTACTGTCTGTATACATCTATAGTAGATTTGTTCCTCAGAGTAAACCTGCCAGTAGCAAGATCACTTCTGAAAAGGTTTAAATATACCATTGATGGTCATTGTCTGGTTCTTTGTAAACGAATACAAGAATAAACTACTCCTTCTGAGCAAAAAGGAAATAGGAATTTAATTACATGTTCATAAAAATCAAGTTTCAGAAAATAGGTGTGTATACATAATTAAGAAAACCAGCAGTATAACCATATAGTAAGTGGGGGGTATAGCCATAACAAGGGTTAAATTCAGTCAGTAAGTCCATTAATAAAAGAGGATTTCAACATATTTATACAGTTATTGGTTATGGCTGTGATTTGGGGACAAATATATGTTAAGCCGTTTAGTTAACAGTTGTGTCATGAAGTAAACAGCTTACCGAGAATCCTAATTGAGCAGTTTGGTGTGTCATCTCTTTGGATATGAATGCTGAATACAGAGTACATGTTAATGGTTGTCTCCTATGAGATCACTGGCCTTAACATAATAAAGTCTGTGACGATGTGCAAACACTTGATAAGATTAGCCTAATAATATTTGGGGACAAATGTGTTGTTCAGCAGTAAAGTTAGCAAATGTGTCAATAAAAATTATCAGCTTACTTCTTATTGCCAATCGGCAACTGAGCAAAATGTGGGAATTTAAATCAGATGTACAACAATGTCAGTCAGGAAGGTAAAGCTTTCAAAGTGACTGTCTTGTATAGTTTGCCAGTAATTTGTTAGAACATAAAAAATCATTTTACTTTCAAATCCTAGTCATGAAATGCACTTTAAACACATCCAAAAGGCAAACATGAAAATGAAATGAGAACAAAACCTTTGGAATCATTTTGATTTAACTGCATTGTCTGAGAATATTTAATGCCTTCTTTGGTAAGATGAGATACTTAACAGTGTTGGTATTGGGAAGTGAAAATTAATCCAAATTAGATAATGTTGTTAACAAAACCTGATATGCTCTGCTGCTAATGGAAAACATGCTCCACTGGAATGAAAGGTATTTAAAAACTTATATAAAACCCTTTTTTTTCTGCTCAGCAATAAGCATTTAGAAAATGTGCTTGGCCATCCACACCAAAATTACACAAGATAATATGGGATATAACATGACTTTTATATAATGGTCGCTTTTCAAGGTGGTAATCTTAGCGAGGTCTGATAAAAAGAGCTAAAAATAATGGGGACCGAGAAAAAGTGGTTGTTATTTTGAGGTGGTCACTTAACTGAGGTGGTCTTAAGGCAAGGTTTTACTGTAATATATGAAACCCGTGTTATGTAAGTGGATTTATTGTACATACCTGGAAATAATTGGGATTATGGACACCTGAATGTCTCCAGAGTCATTTGTAGTTCAGTTAGATCTTTTTAATATATATACTCAAGAGTTTCCTTCAAAACAACGAATCTCATGCAAATATCATAGAATTACCCTGTTATATGATGGGATTATACTTGGGGAGTATTAGTCTTATATGTACCTGTATACCCAGGTAAAATACAGGTGTATGTGCTTGCTACTCTTGGCTTGAAGCAATCAGCATGAAAACTGTTTGCTATATTAATCTGCCATTATCATCAGGTGATGTGGTCAAAAAGGTACTTTCCGAGGTGTTTACAGCTGAATGTAGCATTAGATACTTTCCTTAATCTTACATACTTGCTGTAATTTAGAAAATAAGTGATGTTCCATCACATAAACTCTGTTTAAGATAAAGTAACAACTGTAATTCTAGAAATCTGCATTCTGAGGTATGCAAGTCTCTGCCATGTGGGGGTCCCAATTGTGGGATGCTCCAAAAACTGTGTTTGCAATCACTTATTAGGTCCATATTCCCAAGTTCATTTGCGCATAAAGGACACTACATTTGTGTATATTCCTTGATGTTCCTGAATCCAGATCATGGGCTGGATCCACTTCATTTGCCCTTTCCCAAAATGCCTGAAAATTTCATGAGATTCTGTACATGATTGTGAGAGTTCTGTTGTGAACAATCACACACAAACACTCATGAACAGGGATGAATGCATAACCTCCTGGCCATCGCAGTAATGTCTTACTTATGAAGAGCTTTCCATATATGACTGTATTTATGTGATAAGCTTATTGGATGTAAGTTAGCCTTTTCAGTGCCCATTCTTGGTAAAAAGTACATGGAGCTCAGTGTTTAGAAAGCCTTGTTATATTGCTCAATTTGAAACTAAAGTCGCAACTCCAGGAAAATGTAATGGGTGCAGCACTTGCATAATGTTTATAAATAGTATAACCTTGCACAGTAACCAAGTATTGATCTCTACAGTATGAATAATACTTATTTTTATACCACACACACAAAACTGCTTTGCTGTTGTACATAAAGCTAACATTACTACAGCTTGACAGTTTGGGTTGGAGATTTATGAGGAATGGAAATTTAAGACCATTGAGTTGAATAGGGATTTAACATATCAATAAATATATATATATATATATATATATATATATATATATATAATACTCCTAGCATAACAGTTCAAAGTAAAGTACTTAAGGATATTCAGGTCAAGTTTTGCTACCCCATGGCAGTTCTCGTACATTGGATATTCTAGATGTAAAGTTTCATTTGTGTTTATTATTGTGTGTTCATATTCTGGTACCACAGCCCTTGGTCTGCAGTTAAAATCCAAAATAACAGGTTGATGTCACAGTTGTTGTGCTAACAATATGCATGATTCAAATTATATAAACATATTTAAAACGCATGAAAAGTGACCTATCTTCTGTGTCTTCTGGCCTAATGTCAGTATAATCTATGCTAGTACTAAGTATTTTACACTGATCATTGTTTGAGAATATTTGCTCATACGGGTATATGATTTCTTCTTCTAAGTTGCCAAATACATTATATATGCTTGGAACACTTGTAAAATTTTGGTTTGCGATTTTTGATATTAGTTTCACTCCAATTATCTGCAGTACTTGGGGTAAATAAAGAAAACGGCTAGTCAGACTTTTAAAAGCAGCGTGCAATTGTGATGCATAATGTATTGCGTATAATAATCATTTGTGTTGATTTGCAATACAGATCTGTGGAATTCTCATTTAGTGCAAAATATGTTCACTGTACATGGTTTGTGCTCAACTCATTTCACAGAGGTCACGTTAAAATTCCTTTAAATCATTCCACTTACTGGTAAGTGGTATCAGTTGGATTTAGATGTCATTTTGAGACCGCATACCTCTGCCTAAATTCTGGAACACAAGAGCTAGAATATTACCAGGATCCTGTTCAAACTGTGGCTTGTAGTAAATGACGCAGGTAACACAATTTGTGAAAAATGTGTATCACTGTCACCGCAACAATGGCCCGAGCATCACAGGTTATCGCTGCCTGCTAGAATAAAGGCAGCTTCAGGGAGACAACACCTATGCATGCACATGGGGTAAGCTTTCGCCCTGTAAAGAAATCACACCTACGGTTTCTAAGACCGTAGTGAATGATTGAGGTGTTGTCTCCGGGAGGGACAATCAGTGCCCTGAGTTCTCAATGGTCAAGAATCCTGTGTGCAAACACAGCAACAAAAAATTATCATGGTGGTCAAGATTTAGTGTATTTCTCAATTGGTATCACCCTAACTTCACAGATTTCGATCAAGCTCCATTCATCACATTTTGAGTGAAATTTACTTAAAGTAAAAACCAACCATATGTGGAAGTATAAAGAATGTACCGTGAGTGGGGAGTGCACGTGTGTGCATAACGGCAAAGTATTTGATAGTATTTACCAGACAGGACAGGTATGGCCAGGGCGGGAGGGAATGTAGTGTAAATTGGTTATAACAGTAGTATATACTGCATACGTGCAGGTTTGAATCTCATTGACTGTGTTGCCTATTAGCATAAACAAGTTTGCTCGAGAGAGAATTACCTGAAGGAGCTTTTCAGAAGAAAAGTTGAGCAAGACCAAGAAATGTTGTGTTTTGTTTTACACTTATGTATTATAAACATACAAATATAATATGTCTTAGCTTGTAGAAGTAAGCAAGTATTCAAGTCATGATTTTGGACTAAGTATTGTTTATGATTTACTCTGATTCGACCGCTACTGTCAGTTCTGTTGAGGGTGAAACACCTGCGCTGCAAATGTCTTAACACATCTTAATCATGAATTCTATGTGAGTAGCTATAGTGGCACAGCCGTTATGCAGTATTTGATAAAAAAATTTTTTAGATTTTTTTATTTGTTTTGATATCTCATATTATCAGCTGTATAGGAAGCACATGTTGATTTTAGTGATATGTATAAAATCTCGCGCATTTCAATAGGATTCTCATCCTATCACTGATAATTGGTTACCTGTACGCTAAAAAAATCGGAAGTAATGTCCTTCCTGTACAGCCTCAGACTAAAACGTGTGAACAATTTACATAAATACATACATACATACATACATACATATATATATATATATATATATATATATATATATATATATATATATATATATTTATTTATATGATATATATACTTAAAGAGCCGAGGAAAGACATCTGTTGACATTCTTATTTTTAGCTCAGCTGACTGTAAGTCATCTAGAGCTGGACCTAGACCTGGAATCTTCTAACTTAACATCCAGAGAGGTCCATGAAAAATCTCCTTGGAAACCTGGAATTAGGTCTCTGTTACCCATATTACCAAAGTAGGGCACAAATCATAACCTTACTTGACATCTTGAGAGTTCCTCTAAAGTTCTCCCCATAAACCTGAAATTAGGTCACAGTGAACTGTATTCTCAAAGTTTTGGGATATGTTTGAGAACCCTAGAAATAATGCAGAATGCACACAAATTGCCAGATTCCTCATGAAAGGCCGGTTGTTTGTCATCAGATTTATTGTGCTTTTGGCTCTTGATGAACTTAAGCTAATATGCATGAACAATGATGCCACCTACATTACCTTAATTAGTTGTCTGTGCAAGGACATATTGTCAACATGTCAGTCGGCTGAGCGTCATGACGCACGGTTCACTTGTTTATAATACATTAGATTCTGAGACAATTTAAAGTTACTGACTTGTGTTGATATACTGTGTTTTTATTTTACATGGATAGTACAAATAGTTATTAAACTAATCAAGGCACTCTCCATGGCTCAGATGATAGCGTTCGGTAGTCTGTTATATTTACAATATTTTATAAATAGTCAGGGCTTATACTTATGGCCATTTTAATTTAAGCTGATCTGTTATTATTTTACAGTGTGCTATACGTGTACTACATGTAAGCAAACGCACAATACATACTAGGTATACATGCATACATATATATCAAAGAGGTCGTGTACGATTTACGTCTGGCATATGCAAATTACACAGAAGTGTAAGTTCAGGCAGTCTGCCTCGTTAATAAAATGCAGAAATTTAATTGATCAACAAGGTTATGTTAAGTTTAGTTTCATCAATAAACTTTTAAACAGTTTCACGATGACATGTTGGTATCCAAGTGTGACGGTATTATTTTGAGTACTTAGGCACATACTGCATGGTTAAATATTAATTGATGTTGATGAGTGATGTAATCATGTGCATATAAGAATAAGTGATGGGGAGTTAGTTCGGTTCATCTGGGGTGGAAGATGGGTGGCGCTATAGAGGTAGCCCTTTTGTTGAATCTGTTTTAAAAATTAGTTGTTCAGCGACTGAACAAGTGTGTTAGTATTATATTATATAATGTTGTACATATACGAACACTTCATGTTGAATCGCCAACATTTTGAAGGGCACAATGCATGCTATATATTTGAATAAACATTTTATGTTAAACCTTGTAAATCTCAATTACTTTCTAGAACTGGTGTTGAGTTTGTTTGCAGTTGTGTGTTGATCGCTTGAAGATCAACAAAAACTAGGGCTGCACTCGAAAGCCGTCATTTTGCTTCACATTAAACAGTGATGAAAGCCATATATATATTGACGGCAGATCACATTTTAATACCGTCATCTCGCATATAGTCCGCTTGATTTCAAGATAAGTATGGCCGATCTCAGCCACATAACTCTCTTATAATTCTCTTATTCTCTTCGCCAGAACGAAGCTTAGGAAAGCTTATACTGAACCTCCGGTGTCGTCTGCGCCGCCAACAGCTGAAGTTAAGTTTTTGAGTCTTTGTAAGTCAGCAACCGCTAACCATTTTGTATTCATATAACATGTTCATGCATTGCAGGGGAGGTGAGAAATATCCCCCGTGATTTTAATCAGGAGACAAAGTTACATGCCACTATTGTTCATGAAATAAAGTTTTCATTTATATGACTCATTGCTACCTTACTAGTGAAGATGTCTAAAAACTTGGTTCTGGTGAAATGGGACAATACCCAGACAAGGCAGTTAAGAATTTCCCCTCACTTTAATACCTAGGCTTGTAATTAGCCGAGAATGGTGTTAATAACGAGGTTAATATATGTGAACCTGATAACAAGTAGTTATGGGTATACATATATATAGGTGCATTATCCGGGGATGAATTCGAGGTTCTTTATATGTAACACCAACCGATCCCACGTTTTCGTTATAAAGAGATGTGGATTCAATGCCTCGTAGGCTTCTACTATACCTTTCTATACATGATATATTTTATCAGTTAACTATGAAAAATAAATGCCATTTTTTTACTTATTTTTCTTCACGTATGCTAAGGCGACGCCATTGACAAATATATATACCAAATGTAGGTACATTATAAACATACAACAGTATATGAATCAGTACATGAAGTGAACCCACATTCTCACGAAAATGTTGGTTCAACGCCTTTTGTGCTTCTACCATATACTAATATAAAAAGTATTTAATAATGTTTTATAAGTTAGAAATATACAGAAAAAAACACCGACTTATTTTCCTGGACTTGTTGCACGACGACATTGACAAAAATACCAAAAGTGGGTTTTACTTTGAACAAAACGAATGTGGGATCACCAGCTGAGTGTCTATTAGGCACTGGACCCACATTTTTCCAGCATATAAATGTGGGTTCATTTGCTGTTTTATCCCCCTGAAGTTCATCCCCGTATAATGCACCTGAGCCAATGTACATGTCTGTACGTATTTCTGGAAAAGCGACATATGATGTGATAAAGGAGATCGCATATGATACGATAATATCAATATATGACTTTCATATGATGGACCTTTATCGCCCCTGACCATGGACTCCCCATGTTCTGTTTCAATCGATGGTTCTTCTTTGAATATACAGTAATAACTAACATACAGAACGTGTGCGCAACTGAAAGCTTCGTAGGAAGCATATGCTCGCTACTTCCCATGGAGCTTCCTTTATTTCCAATATATTATTTAGATAAATAGAGTGACTGGCTTTATATATTGTTTTATATATATACTATGTTTTTGAACTCCTCTGAGACTACTGGACGGATTTTCCCGAAACTTGCACCAATTATCGGGTCACATGTGAACTGGGGCCTAACCAATTGGCCTTGACCTCTGACCTTTTATCTCTGCCCAGCGTCCCACATATCTCGGGAACCATTTGACCGAACAGGAAAAAAATGTACACAAATATAGCCCTTGGATAGCTTTATAACGTACACAAAAATAGTGGCGCCACCTGCAGCCATTTTTGCACAGCGTCCATCTGTTTTTCTGCCTTGGGTTAAAAACACTCATACCTCTGCAGTGGTTTGACCAAAATACCTGTAATTCGGCATGTGTATACATCCTGGATAGCTTTCTTGATTTTATGACAGATAGCGCCAGCTTTATTCACGTTCACGCTGCAGACATTAATGCTTATATCTCCGGACTCGTTTGACCAATCAGAAAAAAAAAATTACACAAATGTAGCCCTTGGATAGCTTTATAACATACACAGAAATGGTGGCGCCACCTACAGCCATTTTTGCACAGCGTCCATCTGTTTGTCTACAGTTGGATAAAATCACTCATATCTCTGCAGTGGTTTGACTTTTCCAACTGAAATTTTGCATGTGATTACATCTTGGATAGTTTCTCGTTCAAACAAAAGGTGGCGCCACCTACAATCATGCTTACGTGGCAGACATCCATTCTAATATGTAACACATGTAACTCTGTTTCCCCTTGCCACTCAATCCATACCTCAATTCACCCGTCCTACTCTGATTTTGGCGGATACACGTAGTCGCTTGTCGACTACCCGTATTCTAGTTTTGTAATGCTTTCAAAGTGACAAGATACCTTTTTTACAATCACAGCTATTCTAATCAGTAACATTACATTTAGACATTAAAAAATCTCCATAACTTGGAATCATGTAACGATCAGTTTGTTAAAATAGGGGCATGAATTTAGATGGGTTTGACTGAACTTCGAGCAAATCCCGTCTTTTCCTCAACCTGAGCCAGAAACATCGGAAATTGGGTTATCTGAAGAGAGAGGTTATTCTGTCACATCGACAGGTGGCGCCACGAGTATAAACGATCATTATACTTTGATGGATCATTATAAAAAAATAGATGACAAACGAGACTTCAACAAAACAATGCTAAATGCAGAACACCTGCCATATTTATGAGGTTATGCTTCGGATACCAAATCCTCTACCAAGTGCATCCGGATAAAAGATAAAGAAAATATATTCCGGATCAACTCGAGGAATAATTGTAGCCCATTATATATTTGTATTGAGTGTAACCACAGGCAAAATATTCTTAGATACGTTGTGTACAGAACATAATGCAGAGGTGACAAGGGCAGAGGCGGACAGAACGAGATGCGAGCATGACACAGGCACGTGAAGCAATGTGATACTGGATGAGCAGCAATGGACCCTTTCCTTGACTGTCGTTTACCATGTCCGATCACTATTAAACTGTACTTAGTTTTAGTGCCGAATCAAATAAAATTTGCGATTATCTGCCCAGAATAATTTTTAGCTTCAGTCATCTGAGCTTAAGCGATCACTCGGACGTCCGTCCGTTTGTTGACCAGGCACAAATCGTAACCTGGACCTAGAATCTTCTAGTGTTTCATCAGTTCCAGCAGTCTGGTGGCGCCACTTAGATTTTATCCAATTTTTACGCATTTTTTTCTCCTTTTTTCAGACCTTAAAAGATGTGGTTGTCCATTTACACAAATCGTAAGCATTGGACCTAGAAACTTCTAACTTGACATCCTGGAAGGTCCTTGAAAAGTCTCCTTTGGAAACCTAAAATACGGTCCCTGTTACCCATATCCTCCGACCTATGGGGCTCAGAAGTACCCCAGAATAATTAAAAAACTTGTTACCAACGCTCCAGTATCTGAACAACTAATGCATTGATCACCATGATTCTTTACAAGGATATCCATCATGGACTATTTGAATAGTTTCTGCGGACTGGTAGCGCCACCTGGATTTTTTTCCTCAATTTTTGGGACCTTCAAAGATGCATTGTCCGTTAATAGGGTACAAATCGTAACCATTCAACCTAGAATCTCCTAATCCAGGGAGGTCCATGAAAATTCTCCTTGCAAGCATGGAATTAGAACTCTGATACCCATATCCTTTGAGCTATAGGGTTTGTACTTACCCCTGAATATAATTAAAAATTTGATACAAAACCTCCAGTTTCTGAAAAACTTAAATCATGCATTCATCGCTCTGATACTTTGCATGCACATTAATCAGTGTGTCATCAGTTGCTGCAGACTGATGGCGCCACCTGTATTTTTTCTAATTTTTATTCATTTTTCCTCTATTTTAGTGACCTTCAAAGATGCGGTCGTCCGTTAACAGGGCACAAATCGTAAGCATTGGACCTAGAAACTTCTAACCGGACATCTTGGGAGATCCATGAAAAATCTCCTTTGGAAACCTGAAATTAGGTCTCTGTTACCCATACCCTCTGAGCTATGCTTCATTTGAATTGGGATACCACTAACAAAATTTGGCATTAATATGATTAAATTCCTTTTGTGGACGTCTCTCCCTACTTATTTGGGCGCCATGACCCGTCTGTCACTTGTTTTAGTTTCTCGCCCTCACTCGTATATACTTACGAATTAAGAATGTCCCCTCTTGAAGCAGGGAAACCAAGGTTTTTGGTAGCCATGACAACACAACAAGTCATTCAGATCTTTTGCCAGAGTATCCCCAGACATAGTACCCCCCCCCCCCCCCCCCTCTTTAAGAATAGGCCCCCATTTTTAGCAGCATATACTGACAATTGGCAAGCAATTATTGTTTCTTCCATCTATCAATCCACAATCTTTTTGAAGACCTTGGTCCTGTGACCTTGACCTTTGACCTCATGACCCCAAAATCAATTGGGGTCTTGCTTTTTCAATGGGACATATATAAGTCAAGTTTGAAATCCATACATCAATAAAATCAGGAATTATCATCCAGAAACTAATTTTTTGACAGATGGCTCCTGTGGCCTTGACCTTTGACCGTGTGACCCCAAAATTGATATTGATCATCCACTTTTATATATAAATCAATAGAGGTCTAGATTTATTGATGGGCCATATATAAGTCAGGTAAGAAATCCATATATTAATCCAAGCTTGAGGTATCATCTCGGGAACTAATTTTTGGAAAGATGGCTCCTGTGACCTTCACCTTTGACCTTGTGACCTCACAATTGACAGGCGTCTTCCTCTATTGGCAGGGGAACTGTATGAGCAAGATGAAATGTCTGAGATGAATTGTTTGGCTGAAAATGCATCCACAATCTTTTTAAAGATGTGTCCTGTGACCTTGACCTTTGACCTCATGACCCCAAAATCAATTCGGGTCTTGCTTATCCAACGGGACATATTCAAGTCAAGTTTGAAATCCATACATTAATAAAAGCAGGAATTATCATCCAGAAACTAATTTTTGGACAGATGGCTCCTGTGAACTTCACCTTTGACCTTGTGACCTCAAAATTGATAGGGGTCTTCCACTCTTGGCAGGTGAACTATATGTGCAAGATGAAAGATCTGAGATGAATTGTTTGGCTGAAAATGCATCCATAATCTTTTTAAAGATGTGTCCTGTGACCTTGACCTTTGACCTCATGACCCAAAATAAATTCGGGTCTTGCTTTTCAAATGGGTCATATACAAATCAAGTTTGAAATCCATACATTAATAAAAGCAGGAATTATCATCCAGAAACTAATTTTTGGACAGATGGCTCCTGTGACCTTCACCATTGACCTTGTGACCTCAAAATTGATAGGGGTCTTCCTCTATTGGCAGATGAACTATATGTGCAAGATGAAAGGTCTGAGATGAAATGTTTGGCTTAAA
This sequence comes from Sipunculus nudus, assembly GCA_026874595.1. NCBI lineage: Eukaryota > Metazoa > Annelida > Sipuncula > Golfingiida > Sipunculidae > Sipunculus > Sipunculus nudus. Next base: position 49,544,235 of record CM049306.1, read on the forward strand.
ATGCATCCACAGTATCTTTTAAGATGCGAGTCCAGTGACCTTGACCTTTGACCTCATGACCCTAGAACCTATAGGGTTCTTACTTTAGTGGTGGGCCATACATAAATCACGTTTGAAATCCATATGGCTATCAACACTGGAGATATCATAAGAGATGTGTGATTTTCACCAAATATTGACACATTAAAGGTCAAGGTCACTCTCATGGTAAAGGTCATGACCCAAATGTTAATAGACCTTATCCCATAACCCATCTCTCTACATGTGCGTAATATGAAAGAAATCTGTCCATTAGTTTTTGGCTCATAATGCTTACATTACTGTCAAGTGGCAATTATGGGGGTATTAAAAGGCGTAAAAACAAGAAAAGGATAATAGGTGGCGCAACCAGTTTCCGGTATATCACAAGGCTGTCCAAGATCTTCGGTCACCTTGATTTTTGGACCAGTCCATGCAAGCTTACTCGAGATATTTAAGAATTTGTGTTATTTTCAGCAAAAACGGACCTGTTCAAGGTCCAGGTCACTCTCCTAGCATAGGTCATGACCCCATTTTAAATAGACTTCGTCCCCTTACCTATATCTATACAAATGTAAAGTTTGAAAAAGATCAGTGAAATATTTTTTGAGTTATCCCGCTCACAAGGTTTTTCTGCGGCGGCGGCAGCGGGACCGTCGTGAAACCATCGTATCCCGACTTTGGGGCTACAATTAACTAATAGGGGCCTGTGAATCATGATACAAGTCATAATTGAACATCCATTCCAAGATATTTACTATGTGGTAGTGTTTGACATCAGAGGCTTATATGGTCGTGTTTTATTTGCTAAATGATGAAGAACAATATTGTTACACAAAATTTGTGGGTTACCTGGCTGCGAGAACTGAAGTTTGAAGCAGTTTCGGCTTCTGCTGTCAAGCCGTCATGACGGAGACAAACTTTCCGAGTAAAACCGGCCTTCTGGTGTATGAGTACACGTGAGTCAACCATAAATGTAATGTTTATCTTTTTCCCAACAAAATAACGTCACTTTTTGTCTTACCCCGGAAAATGAAAGTTCGACAAGCAGGTGGAAATGTAAAAGTTCTGTTAGAAATGGCATGTACATCTACCTTTACCAGAATTGAACCGAACTCTATAGCTTATACTGCCACCTCAACGTTTTCAGTTAATTATAATCGATGTTGTTTTGGTGGCAGGCTGCAGCTAGTTGGATAGAAGATAAGTTATGCTAAATCAGGTGAAACACAGGTGAAACGCCTGTTGCCCCACCCCCTCTAAATACGCCTCTAGAAGTGAAAATCATATCATATTACGTGCATCAGTATAAATATACATGATAGCCTGATAAGGTTATTGTTTGCATGCGGCAGCTGAACCGAATTTGCCTTTAGAAATTTATTGTACAGCTGTGCCGTTTAAAAATCGACCACTTCTGGTCGATATGCGCATAACAATAGTGATATAAGAAGGACGAAATTTTCAGCGCTGTCACCATTCTGTATGAGAGAAATTCCCTGATTTTTCCATGGTATTTTTAAAATTCCAGTATAATCCTAAATTTTGAGTTATTTAAACACAAAGATATTCCAAGCAAATCATCCTGTGGAACGCCATTTGTATATGGAAATGTATAACAAACTCTTTTGAGCTTTAAAATTACCTGATATTAGGGAGTTTTCCCTGTTTGGCAAAGGATACTTAGGTTTTACATATGATGCCCTTGAGCCCTAATAATAATGATTTGTAGAAAATTCATTAGAGGAAGACAGCTTTAACATGTCACTTCCCAGCGCGCACACACAGGCATATATACATTGCATGAATATAGTTATTCACATTGCTGGTGTGACTTTGAGGATAATCAAGGCTTTCTATAAAGTGTTACGGAAAAACTGTTAATTGTTTTGGTATATTTTATGTTTCTTGTTAAGCAATCATTTCCAGTTTTTCTTTTCTTTTTAAAATATGCGTGTGTATAGAGATTCTATCGTTTTTTATAGATGCTTTCTTCCAAAGATTTTTAATAGCCACTTGCTATAAAATAGACATGTATATAAGGAATTTATACCTGCTTGCCTCCAAACAGGATTTTTTTTATAGCTGCTTAAACCATGTAGGAATTTTTTGGCCATACATAACATTATACATTATGATCACCTGATACTTTGATAGTGCCCATTTACCTATATATCTTTGGAATAAAAGAATTTGTGCTTTCTGGCTTCCTCTGTGTAAATATTTATCATCTAAGGGCAATTTTGGTTATGAAAAGTTCTTATAAGGCCCGTGAAGGATATATATTAACTTGTTTATCAACATGTTTATAAACACAGCTTTGTTGACATACGGGAAAACATTTCACCTAAGGTGGCAGGTAAACGTGTAACCTAAGGTGGTAGGTTCCATATATGCGGAGGTAGAACGGTATCTTGTTGCAAAACGCCATTTTCAAAGCTCTGGCTTATGTCTTGCCGCCAGATGCCTTTCTTGAATTTGTATTATTATATTTTATTTTTATACATATTATAAACACGTTGATATAAAGAAAACAAGCAGCTGTGTGCGGTGTTATCCACGTTTTCCGGCCTATTTTTATAAGGATTACCTTTAGTTTATAAAGGTCAGATATGTGATTTGACCCCTTTAATTGGCAAATCCACCTGATCATTTAGACTCCGCGTCTGTCTGAAACCAATCAGGAGCGGGCTTTCCTCAAGTTCTCTTCTGATTCATAGGAAGTTGCAAAATTGATTTTGCAGACATATGTATAAAAACGATTGATTTTAGTTAACCTAGTTAATGTATCATTAACTCGGTCCTGACCGATGTGATTACAATCGTGTTATTTATTCTTACCTGAAGCGTATTATAAGTAAATATGTTCTATATCTGAATCTAATATACAGCTAACATGATCCAGTTAATTTCCGGAAATCTGCATGTTTGAAGGTTCAAGAGAAACGTTCCAAACTTTAAGTCCAAACGGTTTGTTAAAACAAAATCAACTTGGGATAGAAACCAGAAAGCATAATTTACATTCTTGGCACAATAAAGTGAAATTAACATATTTGTAAACCAAATTTTTCCGGCTGATGGCACTTAAGTGTGATGGAATGCTATAAGCAATGTTCCTTGTAAAAGAGTGTTTGTACGTGTTAAGTGTCTCAAAAGTGCTCAATGACATGTTTTGGCATTCAGCACGTATAAAGGCTATACTTGAACCACTCAACGATACGTGATATACATTAACCTTGGCATGCCAAGTGATTTATGTAGATGTTACTCAGTCATGGTAAAAAACCTAACACCTATATATATGAGTGTCTAGTAAGCTGACTGAAAATACTCTTGGGCTACAGGGATGCGCCTTTTTGTCTGTGAAACTCAAATATAAGTCACTATTGCGTATATTCTCCAGGTTACAAGAGGGGAGAATGAAGCTAAGATAAGATTCTTGTAAGTGAAAGTTTATACACAAGACACATTTTTCAGGAAAAATTGGATGGATTTAATTTGAATTTTATCGAGAGATGCTGATAGCAGGCAGTCTAAAAAGGAAAGGACAATTATTTTGAATGTTCAAATAGAAAATGCAACCTACCAAAGTGTTAAATTGAAAGTATATACAGGTGATGCCTACAAATTGCAAAATTTGAAAGTAAACAGGAGTTATGAATGAATCATTGGATATGCCTCTGATAATAACATTTGGGGTTAGTACGACCAGAATATTTATATACAATATATGAATCAGTCTTTCACAAAACAATATTTAGTTTACAAGACATTTCTTGGCACCACATGAGCCATAGTATCCCCATTAATTGTAATCCCCCCCCCCCCCCCTTTAAGAATAGGCCCCGATCTCCAGCAGCATATACTGACACTTTGCAAGCAACCATGGTTTCTTCCATCTATCAACTTGAGAAACAATATGTTCACCAAATATGGGGGCCAATATGGTGAATCACTCTTGAGAAAAGGGGATTAATTCATACTATTAAAATGGTTAGGTAGGTGGCGCCACCTGTCTGGTTGATGAGAAAACACTCCAATGGATGGATGGACATGCAAAATTGCAGACCAACACAATAAACGATTCGTTAGATATGAGCAATTTTCACCTACAGCAAATGTACGGATCGACGCCTCATGAAAACAATTGCATATGGCGCCACCAGTCTTGAATATGAGATGGAAGTATCCCAGATCTATGGACAAGCACAATTTCAGGCCAATATGACAAATCATTTATTTGTGAAAACGGTAGAGTAGGTGGCGCCACCTGTCTGCTTTCCGAGAAAACTCTCCAAGATGGATGTACATGCCGTAATTCAGACCAACACATAGAATGGCGCCTGATATATGAGCAATTTTGACCTAAAGTAAATACACGGATGGAAGCATGCCGTAATTCAGACCAACACATAGAATGGCGCCTGATATATGAGCAATTTTGACCTAAAGTAAATACACAGATGGAAGCAACACGAAAACCATTGCAGATGGCGCCACCAGTCTTGAATGTCAGATGGAGGTATCCAAGAGCTACGGACATGCACAATATCAGGTTTTACATGGACAAATTTCTCAGGGGAAAATACTGGGCCGATCCCAAATTAGAACCTATGTGGGTGGCGCATAAGTCCGACGTTCTAACCGCTTCGCTAGGAAAGCAAACTTCACTAGCGAGATAGTTCGGTCCGCTTTTATGTCACCTCGTAACACACCCCCTCTTCAGAGCGTTCTGCTATCAGAACAAGTCTAATTATCCCAGGGGTCGCACTTTGGTGAGCTTATTCCCTGGGCAACAAAGTTTACCGTCACTTTGGACGAGCCCCCATTTTGTTACGAAGACAAATTGCACAGGGAAAAATACTGGACTGATCCGGGATTAGAACCCAAGTCCGGCGTACCAACCGCTTTGCTAGAAAAGCATCCTTCACTAGCGAGATAGTTCGGTCCGCTTTTATGTCACCCCGTAACACTTGCCAATACAGCAAATCATTCCTAAGAAAAGAGCTTTAATTTATAAAAAACGGTGAGGTAGGTGGCGCCACCGATCAGCTTTACAAGAAAACTATCCAAGATGGATGTAAGTGCCAAATTTATGGACCAATACATTGTACAGCAATTTCATTTAAAGCAAATATACGGATAGACGCCACACAAAAACGATTACAGATGGCACTACCAGTCCTGAATACAAGATGGAGGTATACAAGTTGAATGGACATTCAAAATTTTAGCCTAATATGTCCTTTTGGTTTTGACTTTTAGTGCTCACAGTACTGTCAAGTGGCATTGATGGGGTATTAGAAGGCGCGAAAACAAGAAAAGGACAGAAGACAGCGCCACCTTTCTTCGTATGAAGACAAAAGCTATCCAAGATCCTCGGTCAATTCAATTGTCGGACCAATCCATGCAACCCTTATTGGGATATTTATGATTTTGTGATATTTTCACCAAATATGGCAATATTTTAGGTCAAGGTCACTCTCATAGGAAAGGTCATGACCAAATTTAAATATACATCATCCCAAAACCCATACCTATGTTTATGAATAATATGAAATAAATCCGTCGATTAGTTTTTGACTTATAATGCTCACAGTACTGTCAAGTGGAAATGATGAGAGTATAAAACGGCACGAAAACAAGAAAAGGATAATAGGCGGCGCCACCAGTTTCCGTTATATGACAACACCATCAAAAGTCAAGTTTGATAAATACGTGAAAAATGTTTGAGTTTTATCGCCTGATAGAAATCTCTGGGGATACAATTAAATGGATCCTTTTATATCACATGTGAAGTTGTAACTGTATTCGCTGAATTCATTTCCGGGGAACTACTCTGAAATCGCTGTATGGAACTGTCCGAAATATAACTCGGCATAATAATAGGGGCACAGGTGTTGGCAAACAAAAAGACCTGGCGTACATCCCTGCATCTAATTTTGAAGAACAACCCACATCCTTGTCAGAAGTGCTTTGACGTACCGGTCGAAATTTTATATGTCCATAGATCATGGATAGCTTAACAGCATATTCAAGTCAGGTGGCGCTACAATATGTATACAGTTGCGTCTGTGTACCGTACATCCACGCACTTATCTCAGGGATGGTTTGACGTATCAGCTAGAAATTTGCTTGTCCACTCATCGTGGGAGGCTCGAATTTGCATTCAAAGAATGTGGTGCAACATGTTTTTGCGTAGCGTCCAGCCGTGAGTGTATCTAGGTTCAAAATCAAATATATCTCAGGAGTGGTTTTATGCATCGGTCTGGAATAATGGAATTTAGCATGTCCGAAGAAACTGGATAGTTTTAATCTCGTACACAGGACTGTTTGCGTCATCTAAATTTTTATGGCATCGATCCTTGCACCAACAATCACCTTTATTTTAGTGGCATCCATCCAATGCACATATCTCAGGAGTAGTTTGAGATTTTGCATGACCTTGAATAGCGTTACTTTGTACACAAGACTAGCTACAATTATCTTCATTTGGCGTCCGTCCGTAGCAGGGGCGCCAATACAGGGTTGGATGGGTGTGTGTATATTTATATATATATATATATATATATTTATTTATTGGAAATGGAATATATTATTAATAACAGTTACAGACTTTGCATGTTTCATTTCCTGAAATTAATAGAAATATTATAGAACTCACGAGTCAACCTGGTTTAAAATTAACCTATTTTGGAAATATACCTTATTTTTATTTTAACTTATATATATATATATATATATATATATATATATATATATATATATATATACATACATATATATATATATATATATATATATATATATATATATATATATATATACATATATAAGAAAAGGTCGTCATAACTTTGATTACCTACCCACACCAGTCATCCCAAATGGCGCTACTGGTGCGTCTATTTGTTAGGAGTGATCCACTGAAGAGGACTTGTGGTGTCACTTATTAATACACAGGGTTCACAGGATGACCTATTTAAAAGGTATGAGGATTTTAGGCATATCTGATGTCAGGTATTGTTGTGGCTCTTGCTTGTGTTTGTGTGTATGTTCGTATGATAGAGCGTCTAACTGTGCCGGTTGATTCATCTGATTGTTTAATTATACAACAACCAAACAATTTAAAATGGGAATATTTCTTATTTCTTTCACTTTTTTATACAATAACACAAACACACCCATTAACGGAAAAAGACGGAATACTAGTACTAACATAAATCTGGACCGTAGGAAGCATACTGGACATAGGGGGACCCCTCTAGGGCCCCGAAAACCACGACATTATTTTTATCTAGACAAAACTGATTGACAATCAGATAGACCTTAGTGCCCACACTGTGAAGAACAAGGTTTTGCATTGAAAATGCCAGTTATGGAAATTCAAAAGTTTGAGAAGTTAATCAGTATCACCGACAATGTCAGAATGAGCCCTGAGGGCTCGTAAACATATACCTTATTACAAATATGCTTTTGGACGGAATTCTATTATTATCTTTCATTGGAGTGGTCAAACAGACCCGAGAGGAGCAGCGGATAAGAACCCTGTTGTCTTTGCCTTGTTGCCGGACAACTTCCAATTCGCTTCCGGGATTATCTCTCTGTATATATATATATATATATATATATATATATATATATATATATATATATATATATATATATATATATTACGGACTACTTCTATTCACCACATGGGGTGCAAGAAGCTTTGGGTCCACTAAACTATCTTCCAATGGGGCGTCAATATTGTATTCGTGCGCGTGCTGGCGGCGGAACTTCTTTGCGCCTCGGGAGGGTATCGGCAGTTCTGAGTGGTGGGCCGGAAGTGGTTCCGTAAAGAAATACGGATGAAGCAGCGCCTGAAAAGAGAAAATTAGGACGGCTGCAAATTTATGTATTTTACAAGCAGAACTGCAGACCACGCCTGACAATTTATACCGATGGCATGTGTACATAAAGTGGAGTGTAACTATGGTATACAACGACCAGAAATTATGATTGTAACAGGGTTCCACCCTTTTAGAATATCAGTTTTTCTATGTCTCGTCATGACTTTTTGATGACTTAAACAAAATTTCATGTCAATTTTCCCAATGATTTCGGGTATTTCAGTTCAAAATGTGATTGTCGAGAGAGAGTATGGATATAGCATTTCCAGACAGTTTGCAAAATAATAACTTCTCATGGCTTTTTGAAATTCCCCCAAATCATGACTTTTGTATGAAGTGAATTTTATAATTTCGAAATTAACGACTTTTTCAGGGCGTTGGAACCCTGTGTAATGTCAGGCTGGACGTTTTTGCGGGATTTTTGTTTGTCTTCCAAGATTACGCATGAAGTTTTATACATTGGCCATGTTTCAGGGACACAATATATTGAATTTTGCGATTTCGAGATATTTCCGTTATAAAGTTTAGTTTCCTTATATTTAGTTCAATGAACGTCACTAATGCATCTTATAATGAGAAAAAAAATAGAATAATAAATGACCTTTTTGAGTCACAAAGATAGCCTTAAGATAAATCTTAATTATTATGTGAAATCAAATGAAAAATATGATTACAAAGTGTTGAAAACTGAGAAAAAAATAAAATCATAAACGAAATATATATAGCGTAATAAGTGGTGGTAGTGAAGAAAATTCTGATATTCTGGGAAGGGAGCCATTGTCCTCTTTGTCATAGAGTAAATGACTATTTATAACGAGTGCCTGCCCCCCCCCCCCCCCTTCTCTCTCACTCCCCCCCTCCCCCCCCCCTCTCTCTCTCTCTCTCTCTCTCTCTCTCTCAGAAAACAAGGCACATAGTTGTGTCTATCATAAAGTGGATATAATTTAATATGGGGTTAAGAACAAAAATTTAACTTAAGATCTCAACTTTAAACTGTGATATCTACTGCTATTATTTTACCTTTTCAACCTTCTTGGAAACTCCAGTGAAAAAAAAAGCTTATATAAGGGACATCGAGAAAATTCTATAAAAATGTATATACGTGCAGTATCTCATATAGGAGCATTACATTAAAGTCAACAGTCTGGAGTAGAGAAAGAACACGTGAGATTCATTCATTGATTGTTTTTAGTTTCTGCTACCTCAAAGGCAAACTATGAACGCAATAAGTGCATTGCAAAACCTTAAATCGCCAACAAATTACCATCTGTTGACAATTTCTAGGACATTAAGAAACTAAGAGAACGTGGAAATAAGCATTTGCACCTGTTTACAATTGATGTCTGTTTTAACATTTCACGCAAATCTGGGTTGACTTAATTGGGCGAAACCTACGTTAATTTGGTAAGTCAAAACTACACACCAAAATTTCATTTTGACGTTTCCAAGCAATACAAATATTAAAAGTGAGTTTCATAAAAAAAAACATCCAATTCCTTAAAAATATATATATATATTTATATATATATATATATATATATATATATATATATATATATATATATAATTTATTGTCTGTGTGACACATTTCAAATATATTACAATTCAGTATAAAAATTAAAAAAATAAGGTGTTTCCACCAGATATAGGAAAGGCTACCTAATAAATATCGGCTTACTCAAGTACTCGAGTAATTACAGAGCTTTCTGACTCTGTGTCCTTCGAGTACTTTTTTGCACTTTATCTCAAACTGACCTCTTTTGCGGATATTCTCTGTTTTGATGGGTATACTAAGAACCGCTTCAGAAGATCGAGAGCCTCGGCGCTGGCATCAGGCAGGATTTCCTCAAAAGGTATCGGCGGGTGCTCCGTGAAGAGGATTTTATTGTAGTCTGGTAGCTCCGACATACCCTGGGGTGTGAAGAAAAACGACATTGGTCAAATATGTATCAAAAACAGAAGACCACTGTTTCTCAAAACTTACGTTTAAATCCCTCAGTAATGGTAGTGTTGAGCTCAACTGAACCGACAAATGGTGCCAAAAACATGTTTTCTCTGTCGGCCTCATTTATAAATGAATAGTCAAGAACTAACATTTGAGGGAACTTAGGTAAAAAAAAAAGGTTTGGTTCTCAGGCGCTTTTTTGAGAAATCAGTGCCGGCGGGCGATATTTTTATTTTATCTTTTTTTTAATTTTTTTTTTATAAAAATGTCATATGTTCAGGGAAAAGCATGAAAATTACAGATTTTTTAGTAAACAGATAAAGCACTACATAACAAAGGAAATCTTATCAAAATTGTTTTATTTTATCTTCTTTAAAGATGAAAATCAAAATAAAAATTGTTGATGCAGTGGGTTAAATTGACGCGGGCGGTGCCTGAGAACCATTACTTTTATTTTATTTTTTGTTTGCTTTTACCATTCTGTGGAAGTTCTAAAGGGTATAAAAGGTTTCCTCCAGTTCTGGTGAACGTTTACTCCTTTAAAGTTTCATTTAAACCTGTTCTTGTGTGGGGGACAAATATTTCAAGGGGTATTAAAAGGGATGCAATTATTTCTGCAAATGTATACTCTGTAGCACTACTACACTTAGTATGACTATTCTTGATTGTCATCAGTTAAACAGAATCTAGTTGAAAATATGTAGCATTCCTGCTCTCTTTCATTTAACTTCATCAGCAATGTGTAAAGATATCTAATGGTAAAACAGTTTTGAGTCGACAGTTGACCCATTTATGGATACATGCATCATATTGTATAATAACACGTTGGGTAGATTCATATTTGTCCATTCGAATTAAATTATTGTTTTTTTTTATGCAACTTCAGTTTAATTCAGTTCAAGGTTTTGTTGAAAAATAAGGTAATCTCAAAGAATCTTTACTTGTTTTATTTACCGATGTGACATTTCTTCATGACATACTTCATGCGCGGTTCAATGCAACCCTTTCGATTTTTATGGCAATATTCATGGATCTTTTTATGTAAGTTCATAAATATAGTAAAACTCACACCGGTGTTCTTACCGTTTTGACTGTTAACCCCAGGGTGAGGCCGTTCACAATTTACATTATATTATACCACGTATATAATTACACGTATTTTACATAAATGACAAAAAAAAAAGGTGATCTATGGAACAATTCTGGTTTGTCCCCCGCCTCTCATAGTATAAGCTATAACAAAGGTGTTGAATAACTACGGGAAATTCGAAAGAGACCCTTCTCAGAAGGACAAATGAATGCATTGTCAGTAACAAACAGTAACACTAGAAACAGTTGGCATTTTTTATTATGTTGGTAGAGTAGAAGGATATACTACCTGACCTAACCCTGCAGGTGTTACATCAGTGGTGACTGTATGTCAGTTTGTTTTACAGTTACTGCGCTAACATAACTTAAGTAAAATTGCTTCTGTGACCATGATAACTGTGGCAAGATCACACGAACTCGTACTTGAACTGGTCCTTCATGTTGTACATCACTAGTGTATGGGAACTAAAGGTCAATTTGTTTTATAGGTATTGCGCTATCGAAATATTAGCAAGATCGCCCCTGTGACCTTGAAAAATACGCCAAGGTCACTTATATTAGAAATAGCGCTTCATCACCTGGACAGTCGGGTGGAAAAACGCTCGGCTCTCTCCGCTGGCTACCCGGGTTCTATTTCCCCGACGTGGTTATGAATGTGGGCTGTTTGCTTGCCCATCCAAGTCAGGTTGTTTTCTTCACCCCTATACATATTATATCGAACGCCACCATCTGGATGAGCCATGGAAGGTTCCGCGATTAGTAATAAATACTATTTGTAGAATCTATGTAAAATAAGTTTGTATAATGAATTAGTTTATATTATTGGTCCTGTGAATATGGTGATTGAACGTCAATTTGATTCGAAGTTTTTAAATTAACACCATGTCCAACGGGGGAAGGAAGGACGGCCCATGGGACGAAATGATAGACGGACGCTTACAATTTATATGTCCCCTTTCGACGTCAACCGGACAGTGAAGAAACTTATAATGATAATAGTAAGTGAACCTCCACTGAAATAACCACAGGAAAACTGCAGCGTATTATGACAAAATAAACGATACAATACGACTAAAACCTTAAAACAGTTGCATTGTGTCCTTTTCTCAGGGCGTGCGGATCGACATTCAAGACTATATATGGCAAAAAGAGACCTAATATTAACCGAGGCCTCAGCTGTTAAAGACAAGTATCTGGTTGGTCGCCAGACAGTGCAAGTACCTGCGAAATGGAAAGTGCTATGTGAAAAAGGCATCCTTGATAAGCTTATGGAAAGAATTTCATCAAACATAAAGCAAGTTCATAGCAAGTAGCTGTCACGTGTACCAGATTAATTATTCCCTAGCTGTAGTTTTGGCATGGACTGGTACCCCACGCTGTTACAGGCCGCAGTCCTAAGAGCATGCATGGCTGACAGCAGAGGACGGTAATAGAGCGGGGGACCAGTCTAGCTTTGGCGGTTACCTGTCTCTTGCAGGGTCCGAGCATTTAAACCTTTTAATGTATGACGCAGTATATATAAAGCTGCTCTAACGTTATACTTGTATGCCGTTCGCTAACATAAATACAAGGGTAACCTATCACCATCTCCATATTTTGCAAAACTGCCAAATAAGGAATTCAAGGCAATGAAGAAATTTGTTTGACACGCTCACTTGGGCTTCGTTCAAAAATGACAAGTTATTCACGGATCTGATGTTGTATGCTAATATGCGTGGTTCTTCTGTCGTGTATGCGTGTTGGCGCCAACTGTATGTCAGATAGAATTTGGCACACTACTGTTCCGAGGTGTGCGGGGAACTAACATTGAGTTGTTTACTCATGGATCAGTAAGCACATTCAGGGAGTGAATTGGTTTTAATGGTTAGCCTACGCAACTGAAAAGACATTAATAATGGATGCAGAAAATGCGTTTTTCCATGACCATACGTTATAAAGCACCGATGTGCGTGTCTGATCCGGCATTCGATACCCCAGAATGTCAAGGTCCTTGTTGCCCACTTGAGGAAAATCATATTGCTCCGACATGTGAACATTGCGCGTGTGTGTGTGTGTGTGTGTGTGTGTGTATATATATATATATATCAAAATTAGCATGTAATCACAAGATCAGTATCTACATCACTGTACTTCAGGGATGAAAACTAATTGGAATATTGTGACCTTTTTAAAGGCTTAGGGTGGTTGGGAGTGTGGAGGAGCCAGGCTCCGCAGCTATTTCACGCCGGCGCCAGCAGAGACATTGTTAAGTCCTGAGAAGCCGCCGAAAACGCCGTCGCAAATTCATTGACAAATGTGCGCTTCTAACAGACTAACGCTGCAGCTGGCCGACGACATCTTAAGCTACTACTGAATGAGTAATCAAGCAATTGTTATTAAAGCAATGAATTTACAATAAATAATAATATACTCTATAACAAATGTATCCCCAACTCAGTTTATTTTAAATAACCATCGGACTTCATCGTCAGGTAATACAGGATACTTTAAGTCACTACACTGAATATGTATTGCAGTGTCCTCGTCCTTCTCTAATTATCACCATCAACATACCCGAGAAAGAACGGAACTACGGCTGTCAACCAAGTAACTTTTTGCCAAATCAAATCTGGCCAAGGAATTCGGCCTACTTCTAGATAGCTGACCTTGTCCTCAAGCATGCGACAACTAATTTGTAAAGACCGTTATGGGCTCTGGTGTTATTTGGTGATTGCAGCGCTCGAGTTGAGGTGAGAAGATAATGGGGCACACTCCCAAAATAAACAACAAGTGACCCATGGGTCATAACGCTCAGAGAGATTTGCAAAAGAAAATTTTATCATCTGAAGGGTAGTATATAACCATTGAACTGAAGCATCAAACAGATTAACCAACAGGCTGAGATTGTGTCTGTATTAATATATCTCAAAAATAGAGAAAAAATGCGTAAACTTAAAAAAAATACAGATGGCTCCACCAGTCTGCAGAAACTAATAAAAACACTTAATATCCATGCAAAGAAGCATGGTGGTCTCTGGATTAGTTGTTCAGATACTTCAGCTTTTGTATCAGATTTTCCATTTTTCTAAGGGATACTTTGGAGTCCTATAGCTTGAAGGATATGGGTAACAGAGACCTAATTTCAGGTTTCCACAGACACTTTTCATGGGCCTCATTGCATGACAAGAATGAAGATTCTAGGTCCAGTTGTTACAATTTGTACCCTGTTGACAGATAACCACATTTTAAAGGTCTCAAAAATAGAGAAAATAATTCGTAAAAATTTGAAAAAAATAGAGGTGGCGCACCCAGTCTGCTGAAACTGATGGAACACGCCATGATCAATATGTATGTATACAATCATGAGCATCAGTGTTGTAGTTATTGAGATACTTCAGTTTTTGTATCAAATTTTTCATTATTCGTGGGGGTACTTTGGAGCCATACAGCTTAATGGATATGGGTAACAAAGACCTTATTTCAGGTTTCTATGGAGATTTTTCATGGGTCTCCCTGTGTGTAAAGAATGAAGATTCTAGGTCCAGTTGTTATGATTTTTGCTCTGTTAACAGATTTTCATATCTTTGAAGATCTCAAAAATAGATAAAAAAATTCGAAAAAAAGCCCGAACAAATACATGTGGTGCCACCAGGCTGCAGAAACTGATGAAACACTCCATGACCAATATCCATACAAACAATTATTGTGATCTCTGCATTAGTTGTTTAGATACTTCAGCTTTTGTATCAAATTTCCCATTATTCTGAGCTGTACTTTGGAGTGCCATAGCTCAAAAGATATGGGTAACAGAGACCTAATTTCAGGTTTCCATGGAGACTTTTCATGGGTCTCCCTGTGTGTCAAGAATGAAGATTCTAGGTCCAGTCATTACAATTTGAACCCTGTTGACAGATAACTACATCCTTAAAGTCTCAAAAATAGAGAAAAAAAAATTGTAAAAATTCGAAAAATACAGGTGGCGCCACCAGTCTGCAGAAACTGAAATTTTTGACTATTCTGGGGGGTTCTTTGGGGCCCCATAGCTCCAAGGATATGGGTAACAGAGACCTTATTTCTGGTTTCCATGGAGACTTTTTATAGGTCTCTCAGAATTTTAAGAATGAAGATTCTAGGTCCAGTTGTTATGATTTGTTCCCTGTTAACAGATGTTCACATTTTTAAAGGTCTCAAAAATAGAGAACACAATTCGTTAAAAATCGAAAAATACAGGGGGCGCCACCAGTTTGCAGAAACTGATGAAACATCTCATGATCAATATGTATGCCAAAAATCATGACCATCAGTGATGTAGTTAATGAGATATTGAAGTTTTTGCAGGAAATTTTTCACTATTCTGGGGGGGGGGGGGGGGTACTTTGGGGCCCCATAGCTCATTGGATATGGGTAACAGAGACTTAATTCCAGGTTTCCAAGGAGAATTTTCATGGACCTCTCTGGATGTAAAGTAAGAAGATTCCAGATCCAGCGGTTACGATTTGTGCCCTGTTAACGGACAGACCCCCCGGACGGCCGGACGGACGACGGACAAAAGGTGATCCCTATAGCTCAGATGACTTACAGTCAGCTGAGCTAAAAATTGTTTGTTTGATGCATGATGTAAAGAGGGTTGGGGGGGGGGACAAATCCACAGAGAAGAAAAACAAGTACTCAGACTTTAAAACAAGGTGGCGTCTAGTAGCTGCCTGACTATCTGGGATGATCTCACGAGAAGCGATTTCCAACGAGTTGTTATGATAGCTTAGAAATTGAAAATCTCTCAAGAAATCGCACTGCAAGTGCGAGGTCTAGTTTAATCTCGCCTCCTTCTCATTCGACTGGATCCCACTTCCAGCCCGTCAGACGCAACACTGATCATGCATGGACGCGTGTGGTATATAAGTTCGAAATTCAGCATAAGGTATTTTGAGTACACAATGACTAAGATTTCTCACTGCTTGCTGAACCAATCGTTCTGAAATTTTCATATTCTGATACACCTTGGCTGGCCTATTCCAAAGCACATGCTTGTGGCGCCACTTACAAATCATACTTACTGATTTTTATTTTGTTGTCAGCTTATTCTGGAAAGGCTGCACAAACTGTTCTGAAATTTGGTCTGTCTCTTTATCTTGAGTAGCAGTATTCTTTTATGATGGTGTGGGGCGTAATTAGGATCCTTTAATTTAGCATAAATGTGAGTGATCCTGCCATATAATTATCAATGTTAATAAAAAATATTTATAGATATATCAGATGTCTAATCAACGGCTATAGTAGACAAATTTATCAAGGAGATCTGGATCAATTTAACATAACTTCTTTTGATGCCGAATGTTGAACGATATGGATCGGTAGACGGGGCCCATTTAATATAGGTTATTGAAAAGGTACAAACTTATTATGACATCTCGAATGCACAGTACTTACCGGGGTATGTTTTATTACATATTTTCACTTTGAATTAAACTGAATATTCCTCAAATCTGTGAAACTCTTCTGCAAACATTGATTTTTCCCCCCCTAAAATGAAAAAGGTCAAATCATTTACACTCAGCAAAGCATGTGCACATATACCTACATCGAATATTTTCCTCCGAGGTTACCCAGCTGCTATTCGGACTTTGATGTCCATCGATTATAAGAGGCCGTTTGGATTTTGCGTTCTAACATAATCCTACTGACGGGATTAAGTTGTTCCGGTCACAGTTGGTACACACGAGGGGCGGATACAGGAATTAAGGGGGGGGGGGGGCTCACATTGCGAGGCCACGAAGCGGCGAGGGGGGAGGGATTGGGAGGGGGTTACCCTCTCCCAGGTGTAGAAATGTTTTGAAAATTTAGGTTGTAATCGTGCAATCTGGAGTGGCTTAAATGCATTATAAAGAGCGTCCCCCCCCCCTCCACACTGAACATGATTGAAAGGCTCCGAAGACAAGACCGCTTTCTTCTTTAATAATCTTGGTATATATATGGCCAAGATTCTACCTAATCCCAGCAAGATTCTTGAACTTCAAATGATATACAAGGTCGGCATTTCAGCGAATCAAACACACAAACTCCACCATAATCGTCATTATGAACTTTATTTTGTGACTCCTTGTAATTTTTTTTTCAGCTAAAGCAGAAATAATGTCTCAATAAAACTCGTGTGGGCATATACATAAGTACATGCATACTCTGCATAAGTTCTCAGTATAACATGCAGTGCACTTGATTTAGTGGATATTTAAAAGCCTTTCACTTCGAACACGCATGGGACCTGTCATTCCGTGCACACCCTATATGCGTGAAAATCGCATTACGATCAAGGGTATTCTACAGACACGATTTTTCACTGTAAGAAATATCATTAGTTATTTTCACGCATAAACACATATACACGCACATGGATTTAAGTTTAACATTGGTTAATGAGCAGCTTGGGTGTGTGATCTCGGTATAACCAGACAAGCCACAGAGGCCTAATTTTCGTACTCGGTTGATCGATATCGGTGGCTTTATAGTGATTACGACATATATGTAAGTGTCTGCCCGTTTCAGTACTGCCACTATTGATTTAAAGAAAAAAGTATAAAATTTTATAAGAAAAAAGTATTAATTTGTCCGAAAAAAGTATGAAAACAAGTAAATATCAATGCCAAACAGCACATTTTTTTCACAATTTTCAGCATGTGATACTTCTAAACAAGCTTAAGGTATGAAAGTACAGTATATGTTCCAGAATTCCACATATCCAGTGATTTTGTAAAACACTGGAAAAATTACAGAAAACAAAATATCACCCGTAATAAATTGCCACAATTAAGAAAAATTGACAGGGGCCTTGACAGTCGAGTGGTAAAACGCTTGGCTCTCTCCGATGGCGACCCAGGTTCGAACCCCTGAGTTGCCATGAGTATGGGCTGTAGTGGCCCGTCGAAGGTGGGTGGTTTTCACCTCTACATACTACCGAACGCCATCATCCGACTTATGAAGAGTGTCTCGTATTGGTTGTACAAGTTGTACAATCCATGTAAAATAAATAAAATCTATAGAAATATTAACAGAGCATGTCCGCTGCATTCAATATGTTCAGGTAAACAGACTATATATAATCACCACCCGAAGATGATGATTTGAGAAAAAAAGTATAAAAAAGATTAATCCCAGAAAAAGTATGAAAAAAAGTGTATAAAAAGAAGTCTTGCCTGAAATAAAAAAAGTATTATAAGAATGTACTTTTATAAAGAGAATCGAGTGGCAGCACTTCCATTAGCTAATTGAGATTTGACCCATGTCAGAAATCGTGTACAATTCACCTGTGTTTGTCCATTTAACCCATGCCAAACCGGTATGAGTGACGCAATGGCTAATTCTAACTGTAGTTGAACTAGCAGTATACCAAAGTGGCATAAAGCTCCAAACTGAAACATCAGTCCTCACCATTGGCATTATACTGTATAAACAATACCACTACACTGTTATGCTGGTAAAGGCACTTCAACACTGAAGCCAAATCAATTTGGAACATACACGCAGCGCACACTATAAATACACAGCACCGCTTGACATTATTCTCGGTGAAAGCGTTTAGAAACCACCTTGGGTAGGCCTATTGGCAGAATTCCGGAGACAATTCCGGTAATGTTGCCTGAGATTGTTTTGGGCGTTCGTGCGACCGATCTTTTCGCTTTTTAAACAGTTTTATCCAGTCTTTAGACTTATTACCGGCAGGCGAGGATCCAGGACTTTTATTTTTTAAATGTCCTATATATAATATTCATAAGCAATATGGCGGAGAATTGATTGGAGTCTGATAAAATTTGGGATTTAAACTAAAAGGCAGTAAAACGCCGTATATTTAAATTTATATAAATATTTACATATGGCCACAACTGATTAATGCTTTAGTAATGAATTAATTTAAACACAAAAAGCCTATGTTAACGTATATGTGTATGCGCTTGTAAAGTTTCTTTAAACTCCCACGTATATATATGAACAGGCAGAAGTGTCCAGGAGTGCAGCTAGCATATGAATCTAAATAGAAACCATATCCCCGAAATAGCGCGGTAGATCTCGCATAAGTTCACGAGGGAATCGCTCCTGTGGTGATAACATATGCACATACGGTGGATTCTTTCCTTCCGCACCCGCAGTCATGCATCAACCATGTTTATATTAAATACTATAATTTTTTCATGTAAGATCCCACTTATAGGTACCAGTCATGTATCCATAATTAAAAAAATAATTCCAAAATGCCGTTGGTCCCACCTTATATATAAAAGTTTAATTATCGTTTAACAAAACACACTTAATTCGTAGTTATCGCAGCGAAACTAAATTTACAAACTCGGCCGGCAAAGACCACAGCATAATACGACATTTCGATAAAGATAATCGCATAAAAAAAAAACACGCACAAGATCGGGGAAACTCGTGACAAAAAGAATTAGGTGATCTTTAACACACACTGAGGACAAATGAACTCTTCAAAAGGACGAACTCGTTTTTGGCCATTTGCGTTGCACTTTGCTTAAACCATATCTACGTGAACAGGACTGTTTAGTTGATGATACAGTGAAGAAACTGTTTAAGGGAATTGCATACTTCACATAATATTTGTACATGCACTGTTAAAAGTTTGATCAGCAAACCACCTTGTAGACCAAGATGGTCTACCACAGTAAATCTGCACCAAATGGCCATGCCAATATCATGTAAAACAATCGAAAACAAGAAATTCTATTCCACATTACGTTATAAAACATTTTTATTTTTTTTTCAATATGCTAACACTAAACAGACAACAAACGGATTAAAGATTTAAAAAAAAATCAAATATCACTTACTACTCCCCGTGTCGTGTTTTCATACTATCATACCTTAGTGTGCCTTTCCATACTTGCGGATTTTCACCCGCGCGGGTCCCCGCATGCGGAGAGTCCCTTTCCATATATGCGGGTCCCCGCATGCGGGTGACCCATTAGTTGGCATAAACGCATGCACTAATAATCATAATTTCTCAAATTTTAGTGTAATGTGTTAAGAAAGTATTCAGTGTAAACATTATAATAACTGATGAGGCAGATTGCACCGGATTAATATCGTATCTCACCAGCAAGGCTCACATGCATGGTGGCTATTTTCTGTCACTAACTAGAGCTGGCCCCGGGCCTTAACTCAATGATGACTGGTCGTATATCTTTTATGCAGTCTAATAAGCTCTTCTATCAGCTCTTCTTGTTGAAAAACAAGGACACATACCTTCTCTTGATATATACATGTAGCATCCGCATGCGGGTCCCCGCAGAAATCCAATACTGCTGGATCCGCATGCGGGACCCGCGCGGGGGCCCCGCACGTATGGAAAGGGGACAATGGAAACACACTTGTTGGATTTCGACCGCGCGGGACCCGCATATATGGAAAGGCACCTTTATGTAGGAACAACACAAATGGGGCTGCAAATCCAGTTATAAAACGAAAATTTATGGACAGTTGGATTTTAATGACAATACACAACCTACCGGCCATATTTCCTCATTTGGTGTACCTAGAACCCTCAAAACCAAGCCAAGCTGTTCAATGTCATTCTCTCCCTACAATGTACAAATGATACTATATTAAAATATGAAATCAATATATTAATAATGTCTGTTGCCGCCCGCCTGACGTCCTGACACGACCCCTCACGGGCTCCACACGAAATTTAAGAACCTTTTTATAAATTCACTCCTCAAACCGTTTTGTCACTGCAGTGCAAAAACAAATGCGTGGAGGGTCGGGGGGGGGGGGGGGGCCTCCCTTTTCCAGCCACCCAAACCTTTTAAAGGGTTTCAGACCTGTGGCTTGACCCTACCATTTTCCGGGGATTTATCATTATCCCTCCCCTTCCAAAATCCTGGATCCGCCTCTGCATTCCTTCTAAGATTCCACTGCATTCATTTGCACTTTAAATTTACATTTTCGAATGAATTTCAAGGATATATTTGCCCGAAATTACCATATACAATACGAACCACAAAATTCCAAAGTATCTTATAAAAGACATCCTTAATCTTAACAAAAAATTAACTACATCTAGGACACTGGAATTTTACATTTATATGTAACGCTGAAATATATTTCAATTTTTAAGTCAATAAAACATAAATAAACACACACTCTACCCCCCCCCCCCAAAAAAAAAGAGTAATGGTTTCTTACAGAAACTGTGGTGTTTAGGGTTTAATTTTTTCATCTTTTTTTAGTTCCCGGAGGTAATATCAGGAAAAGAAGTCCCTTTTTTCTGCAATTTATGCTCCTTGACTTGGGTAGGCCTAATTACGCGCGACTCCAGCATACAGCATACTCCTCCCTTTTCCAGCCACCCAAACCTTTTTAAGGGTTTCAGACCTGTGGCTTGACCCTACCATTTTCCGGGGATTTATCATTATCCCTCCCCTTCCAAAGTCCTGGATCCGCCTCTGCATTCCTTCTAAGATTCCACTGCATTCATTTGCACTTTAAATTTACATTTTCGAATGAATTTCAAGGAGATATTTGCCCGAAATTACCATACAATACGAACCACAAAATTCCAAAGTATCTTATAAAAGACATCCTTAATCTTAACAAAAAATTAACTACATCTAGGACACTGGAATTTTACATTTATATGTAACGCTGAAATATATTTCAATTTTTAAGTCAATAAAACATAAATAAAACACACACTCTACCCCCCCCCCCCCCAAAAAAAAAAAAAGAGTAATGGTTTCTTACAGAAACTGTGGTGTTTAGGGTTTAATTTTTTTTTCTTTTTTATAGTTCCCGGAGGTAATATCAGGAAAAGTAGTCCCTTTTTCCTGCAATTTATGCTCCTTGACTTGGGTAGGCCTAATTACGCGCGACTCCAGCATACAAGGCCCCAGAATAAAGTTCCTTCATAGATAGCCAAGTTGATTTCAATTTGTACTTTTACAGCCGACTGGTTTACATACAGACGGTTAAAGAAATGTCCATAGGCACATACACATGGGCACATACATTTTTTCATTACGCCGATTACACATTAGTTCTTGAAATTACAACGAGATGGCAGTACCTCACATAACCATTAAAATATTCATAAATACGCGTGCGTGTGTGATGGTGTGGACTTAGGACACAAAATACATTTTGTCAAAAAAGTTTCTGGTCGTGCCAATAATGTAAGGACAAATATCATTACAATTCACTAGCGAAACAGTTTTCTTGTGAACAGATTTATTAGGTCCACACTTAGCATTTTGTACATCGGATTGTTAATCAAAATGACTTTCGAATGAGTATGGCTTTAAATCGGTTTCATTTACTGCATCTTTTTGTACGAATAGGCCTATTCATACATTTTGAACGAATCATTGTAAAATGCATCTATATCCGTGCTGATTCTGCGGTAAAATGCTGTATTAGAAGATCGAAAAAACAGACAAAGGAAATAATTAGGCGTATTGGCATGCACTATATAATAAACGGTATCAGCCCCCCCCCCATGTAAAATCTATAATTTACACCTCCCGTTCAGAGATCTGCGTGTGGTTCATCATTAAATAATCATGCATAGGCTTAGGTGGCGCCATGTGTAGGCTATGTTTCGCATTTTAATGCGTTTTCCACGGTTTTATTGTCAGCAAACATTAAGGAATATGTCCAAAGAATGGAGATATCAGATTTAGATTGGTGCTTTCGCCCTGCGTACGTTATGCATGTTTTTTTTTTTTTTTTTTTATATATAAATAATTCGATCTTATCATTGTGACTATGAAAAAATCCTTCAGGGTCCATGGTTTGGTCCCCACATCTGCCACCAGATGGCGTATCTTTCATATCCCATCATGCCCCTTCGTCAGAAAGACGTCTGCTGAGTGTATGTTCAGATCCATGGGCCAAAGGACCAACATAAACGTTCATCACAGTGAAGTTGCGTGAACTCAAGTCATCTGCGGGTAGGATCATTATTGAATGATAGAAAATAATACTATATCCGTTTATTACAATACTTTATTGCGATAAACATATATTGTCCACAATTTCTTATACACAGTGCTTATAATATAGTCCGTCCCAGTACACGTGTCCGCATGTTTTCTATATACTATATAGTCCATACATGGACCTCTATGTCCTATGAGTATGATACTTCTGCTTGACGGACATTACTAATGTCCGTCCAGCAGAAGTATCATATGACATAGAGGTCCATGTATGGACTACATGTTTTTATACATGTGAATTGTGATTGTGAGTCTACAAAAATTCTGGCCCAGTGGTTGCAGGAGCTATTCCGCAGACAGTGTGAATAAAAAAAATGTCTTACCTTGAACTGAATTTCTATGACTGTGCGAGACAAATAATCCAAAATAGAAAGGAATAGGCAATTTTTGCGAAAGGTTGATCATGAACAGATAAATAAACGAGCCATTCAAGCTGATGACGTCACACAATGCAACGTCAACGCGAACGACCTTTGTGACGACTATGTGACGTCACTATTGTCTTATAAACAGCTTTCGGTAACACAGACATTGAAAGTCTTTCATGGAGGAATGTACTCCCCAGCTGTACCGGAAAGACGCCATCCTCGATCCATCGACAAAAACAACGAAATAGATCTGCAAAGCAAATACTTTTAACTAAATATCTTATTACAAAATATTAGTATTACATAAGTTATGTAATACCGGTAAATGTATAACCTGTTCCAAAACTCTTGTCCGCATGTTTTTACACCGTGATAACTGTTTTACGAATATTCTTTACAAATAATCTTCATCCTAGCACTTATTTGAACATGTTCCACCAATTTTGTTTTATGACTACGGTCCTGATAGGTGACCTGCCTTACACTGGCTTCCGTACTGTAACGTGTACACATTAATATAGGGTAATCCGGCAATATCAACGGCGACAACGACAATGTATTTTGGGTGTACACATTAATCAGGCAAAATTTATTATCAGCGGCCGAATCGCACGCGTTTTGTCCTTCGCAATGGACCTCCAGGGCGACGATATCCTTCCAAACATTGCCTTTACCTTGAATAACCTTGCCGACAAGATGAAGTTGTTAAGGAATATAAAGGGGCCAAGTTATTAATCAAAGATGATAACATAGAGAACATATTTGAATTTATTTCATACACCTCGTAAAAATCAGTGATTTAGATTATATTATCGTGTATCTTTACAATAGTTAACTTAAATAGTTTACCACTTTAGCTTATATTTTGTCTTTTCGGGGCATCTCAGTGGTCTTTAAAACTAAAGTGCGGAGAAAAGGAGGCCTGTTGATCGTAGCAGTGACGTCATTTTAGGGAGTGGCTCCGTATGCATGTACACATTCATACGGTAAAGGGTTATCCGGCAACATCCATGGGTTTTGGGTGTACACAATAATCCGGCAAAATTTATAATCGGGGGCCAAATCGCACGTGGTTTGTTCATCACGATGTAGCTCCAGGCCGACGAGATCCTTTAAAATATTGCCTTTGACTTGAATTACCGTGCCGACAAGATGAAGAGATAAAGGGTTATACTGGGTCCAATTTATTAATCAAAGACAAAGACAGAAAGGAACATATTGGAATTAATTCATAAACCTAATGATTTAGATTATAGTATCGTCTGTCTAGACAAAAGCTCTCTATACTTACTGTATTTACACTTTAGCCGATAATTTGCCTTTTCGGGGTACCAAAGATGCAAAGGATGAAGAACTTTTGTCTAAACACACGAGAAAAAAATCTAACCACTCTTACTGTCTTCGTCATTGATTAATAAATTGAACCGAGTAATAACCCTTTACTTCTTCATCTTTACGGCACGGTAATTCATGTCATAGGCAATAATTAGAAAGATTTCATCCCCCTTAAGGTCCATCGTAATGAACAAAACACGTGCGGTTTTCCCTCCGATTAGAGAGTTTGCCGCATTTATGTGTACACCCAAAACGCATTGTTGTTGGCGTCGCCGTTACCGGATAATCGTATGACTATGTACATAGCTATTCTGAGGCCGTGCCTTTCAACGTGCTTGTTTAGCGGGAAAAGCCATCTAGATTGGCCTTGCAAATTGGCCCAATACATGTGGTAATTCACATTTGGTACAAAACACGTGTCTATACCAAAACTTTAGATTACCCGCCGACGACGAATATATGCATGATTTCCCTTCCATACAATCAATCACATCTCTTTTTTTAAATACACTGTAAAGCAGGCATCTCTTAGTAATTACCTCTGTTTTATGCTTGATGCATGTGAAAAACCTTTTCCCCAATATATAAATCAAATTTTTTTTTGTAAACTTAAGTATGTTATCAAATGTAAGTAAACAATAAACATGATTATGTACAGTAAGCAATAACTTATACAGTAACACATTAAATATATATCATTTGCTTTCTTATATCTAATTTTATATCAACTTAACCAAAATACTATACTTTATACAATGGAAATTGTTTCCCAACTCTGTCAAAAGATCCTCACATCAGAACCTTTGGGTGAATGTCAACAATGTCATCAGTAGTGTTTTTTGAAACATCATGTTGCCTTCATAGCTTGTCACAGACAAGGAGGTCAACGGGTGTCATTGTGTAATTATTTGGAGAAAATTACCTGTCATGGTTTAAACTGGTCTGAAAGTTGGTGGTTGGGAGCAGGAGGGGATCTCAATCCCCAACCCCAATACCCCCCTCCCTTGATATGCACCTGCAGAACCGCTGGTGTTCAGTAGACTGACCAAGGCAACATCATGTTGTTTGAATTGTATTTAAACCCTCATTTGCTTGGCAGATACAAGTGTCACTGCTACATTCACTGATTCTGGCTGTTTCTTATTTATGAATCAATATTTTTATTTTATATTAAGTGTTAAGTAATACTTAGCCAGCTGAAATCCCCCAATACTGCAAGGAATTATTTTAGCAGTGTTTTAATTACCCTTATTGTTAGAGCTATGCCCCCCCCCCCCCCCTCCAACCTTCACCTGTGGATCTTTTTAGTGTATTGATGCCTTGGGTGTGAAGAGCACTAAACCCGTCCCCACAATTGGAATTTCTTAAATTTGTCACTGAAATTTTTATAGTAACTCAGTATTTGAAACTTTAAACTACTTCTATGAAATTGAAATAATGTACTAAAGCATTTGAGTACCCACCAAGTCAGAACAATAATTCAAACTTAACTAACACAACTGATCTTTGTCTTGGACTTTCTAAAACTTATCAAACATTCCAAAGATGAAGAATTCTGAAGTCAAAATGTGTAGATACAATGTATTATACAGGGATCAGGGAAATTGTTGTGAACACATGGTAGAGAATAGATAGAGTCATAACATCAAGACCCACCGTCAAGGACATGATGTCATGTAATAAAGTGCACAGCTGTTACATTAACATGAAAACTAAATCATTATCCCATAATGAACTCTCTGACCCACTGTTTAGCATAGCAGAAAATACATCCTGACTATCTCCTAGATGAAGGCTTTGTCAAGTCACATGCCAGTAAAATATGCAAATTTATTATTCCAATGTTTCTTAATTATCAATAAGAGATTGGCGATTTAGTATCTAATTTATTTTCTAAAAAACAGTTATTATTGCTCAGAGTTCCTTCCTTTGTATATTACTGAATGACAGTGTCAGTAGATCACATCTGGCATATTTCAACCAGAGCATATACTACATAGTCCATGATGCAGACCTACAAAAACTTAAACTGACTACCAGATTTCAGTAACTACAGATGTAGAAGTTCTGTATGAAAGGTAAGTAAAAGTATGTTTAGCAGCTATCTTTAAATTATGAGCATAATAATTGAGTACAAGTATTGTTTAAATTAGGAAATATACAACATGATATAATATGTATCTACATAATAATATGGGTGTTAAAATGTATAAAATAATCAGTGCATTTAATTGAATTCATTTGATTAAATGAGTCTTATCCTTCCTATTAATTCATCATGATGATTAGGTTTTTTTGCATGAACCACCTTAATGCCCTGGAGCTGTTAGCTGTCAAATTTGATGAACCATGCCACAAGGTTGAAGCTATTTAAATTTATATGCCCTCCATCTTGTTTCAACACTTGCTGGTTAACTGCTTCACTTGCACAGAAACAAAATAATGGTGGAGATATAGAGGGCGAGAGGTACAAATGAACTTGCATCCATTTTGGTAAAATATTAGCTTTTATTTAAAAGAAAGTCTGAAATTAACAACTAAAATTTAAAGGGGCCCAATCACTTATAAAGAATGTTGCATTAACATGGAAAATAGCTTCTTTCCTTTCAAATTATATCTGCCAAAATATTGCCTTGAAATTGTTTGCTTGCTCCTGTGAATGAGTGTTAAAAACAGTGGACCGGGCACGATCGCAGGTGTCAACACGTGACCCATGGGTCATGACGCTCAGCTGACTGGGAAGAGATTCAGAAAAGGAAATTTTATCATCTGAATGGTAGTATATACCCATTCAACTGAAGCATCAAACAAGTTAAACCAACAGGCCAAGATTGTGTCTGTATTTATAATCTCAAAAATAGAGAAAAAATGCAAAAACTTTAAAAAAATACAGATGGCTCCACCAGTCTGCAGAAACTAATAAACACACTTAATGGTCAATATCCATGCAAAGAATCATGGTGATCTCTGCATTAGTTGTTCAGATACTTCAGCTTTTGTATCAAATTTTCCATTATTCTGAGGGATACTTCAGAGTCCTATAGCTTGAAGGATATGGGTAACGGAGACCTAATTTCAGGTTTCCACGGGCACTTTTCATGAGCCTCCTTGCATGACAAGAATGAAGATTCTAGGTCCAGTTGTTACAATTTGTGCCAGGTTAACAGATGACAGCATCCTTAAAATGACACAAAAATAGAGAAAAAAAATTCGAAAAATTAAATTAAATATAGGTGGCACCACCAGTCTGCAGAAACTGATTAAACACTCCATAATCAATATCCATGCAAAGAATCATGGTGATCTCTGCATTAGTTGTTCAGATACTTCAGCTTTTGTATCAAATTTTCCATTATTTAGCTTGAAGGATATGGGAAACAGAGACCTTATTTCAGGTTTCCACAGACACATTTCATGGGCCTCCTTGCATGACAAGAATGAAGATTCTAGGTCCAGTTGTTACGATTTGTACCCTGTTGACAGATAACCTCATCTTTAAAGATCTCAAAAATGGAGAAAAAAATTCGTAAAAATTTAAAAAAAATAAAGGTGGCGCACCCAGTCTGCAGAAACTGATAGAACACCTCATGTTCAATATGTATGCCAAAAATCATGACCATCAGTGTTGTAGTTATTGAGATACTGCAGTTTTTGTATCAAATTTTTCATTATTCTTGGGGGTATTTTGGAGCCATACAGCTTTAAAGATATGGGTAACAGAGACCTTATTTCAGGTTTTCATGAAGACTTTTCATGGGTCTCCCTGTGTGTCAAGAATGAAGATTCTAGGTCCAGTTGTTATGATTTGTGCCCTGTTCACAGATGTTCATATCTTTAAAGGTCTCAAAAATAGAGAGAAAAAAATCGAAAAAAAGCCCGAACAAATAGAGGTGGTGCCGACAGTCTGCAGAAACTGATGAAACACTCCATGATCAATATCCATGCAAACAATTATGGTGATATCTGCATTAGTTGTTTAGATATATCAGCTTTTGTATCAAATTTTCCATTATTCTGAGCTGTACTTTGAAGTGCCATAGCTCAAAGGATATGGGTAACAGAGACCTAATTTCAGGTTTCCATGGAGACTTTTCATGGGTCTCCCTGTGTTTTAAGAATGAAGATTCTAGGTCAAGTCGTTACGATTTGTACCCTGTTGACAGATAACTACATCCTTAAAGGTCTCAAAAATAGAGAAAAATTTTTTTTTTAATTTGAAAAAAATACAGGTGGCGCCACCAGTCTGCAGGAACTGATGGAACACCTCTTGATCAATATGTATGCCAAAAATCATGACCATTGGTGTTGTAGTTATTGAGATGTTGCAGTTTGTTTTTATCAAATTTGCCATTATTCTGGAGGGTAATTGGGAGCCACACAGCTTAAAGGATATGGGTAACAGAGACCTTATTTCAGGTTTCAATGGAGACTTTTCATAGGTCCCCCACTGTGTCAAGAATGAAGATTCTAGGTCCAGTTGTTAAGATTTGTACCCTGTTGACAGATGTTCACATTTTTAAAGGTCTCAAAAATAGAGAAAACAATTCGTAAAAAAATAAAAAATACAGGTGGTGCCTACAGTCTGCAGAAACTGATGAAACATCTCATGATCAATATGTATGCCAAAATCATGACCATCAGTGATGTAGTTAATGAGATATTGAAGTTTTTGTATGAAATTTTTTACTATTCTGGGGGTACTTTTGGGCCCCATAGCTCGAAGGATATGGGTAACAGAGACCTTATTTTTGGTTTCCATGGAGACTTTTTATAGGTCTCTCAGTGTGTCAAGAATGAAGAATCTAGGTCCAGTCTTTACAAGTTGTGCCCTGTTAACAGATATTCATAGTTTTAACGGTCTCAAAAATAGAGAAAAAAATTCGTAAAAAAATCGAAAAATACAGGGGGCATCACCAGCCTGCAGGAACTGATGGAACATCTCATGATAAATATGTATGCAAAAAATCATGACCATCAGTGATGTAGTTAATGAGATATTGTAGTTTTTGTATGAAATTTTTAAGTATTCTGGGGGGATATTTTGGGGCCCCATAGCTGGAAGAATACAGGTAACAGAGACCTAATTTCTGGTTTCCAAGTAGATTTTTCATGGACCTCTCAGAATGCTAAGTTACAAGATTCTAGGTCCAGCGGTTACGATTTAATAATAGATGCAGGGATATACATGATAACATAGGGGGACAGGAAGGATGGACACAGACCGTTTCAGCAGGACTCCTCCTGAGGTCCTACAGTTAGGGATTTATAATAATGAAAATTATTTATTTTTAAAAACTTTCTAATTATACCTCTTGATGATAATTCACTGGATTTGCCTGTCAATTATCTCTGGAAACAGTATTTATTATTATGATGAGTGTTGCAAGAAAATTAAATACAGAAATTTAATTTTCAGATACATTAAAGTGTGTGTGTGTGTAAACATATATATTGTTACAAGTGCTCTTTTTGTTGTGTGACACGGGCGTGGCTCATGCTGTGAGACTTGTGTCTAACCGCGTATTGCATTCTCTGTTTGATCCGTACTGGTTGAGCTCTCGTTGTCATGCTAGTTTGGAGCTTTCTTGCCTGGCCGAGGTCACGTGAACCCTAATATATGTAGAGAGACACATGGCTATGTTCTTCTAGATGATTCCTGTAACGCTTGTAAGATCTTTCAGACTGTTTGAGAAGTGGAAAATTCTTGGCTTAGGGTGAAGAGTATATAAAGGGGCTGTGTTTAAGAGCCAGAAGAGGGCAGCAGAGAAGATTTCCAGCGGACGCAGAAGCGTGTGTCAGTTTCTGGGACCTTATCCCACGAGTGCACCAATTATAGCTTTTCTTTTGGACTTCAGTTTACTTTCTGGATTGTTACAAAAGCTTTACACTGGACTGTCATTCTCCAAGAGTATACATTTAAAGAACTTATCGTTGTGATGGTGGTGGTATCCTGGTACTGTGCACTTTGTGTATTTTACTGTGTGATTGTATTGATTTGTTGTTATACCACTGTTTTACTGTATAATTGTATTGATTTAGTGAATTTTAATGTTAGGGTTGTTTTAAAAATAAATTATGGTTATTTGTTAACAAGAAACCACTGACTTCTTTATTCATTCCCCTAGACATTTCACGCTGCTAAGAGTTTTTTATTACCATTTTTATTTTCCATTACAAAATTTGTGTTCATCACGCATACGTGATCTTTTTAGGTTCCGTAACAATATATATATATATATATATATATATATATATATAAATATATATATAAAACAAGGCCTACAGGCCTAATGTGAACATGTGCATTGGAAAATACACCAAGTATAATGCTTCAATGCTGGACCATTACTTCTCATGTATATGAACAATGCAAGTACTAAACATTTTGAATAAGAAACAATTACACAACACACAACACAAAAATGATTGTAGCTGGCACCATTAGTCTTGTTTATGACAAAGCTATTCGATATGTATATATATGCCCAATTTTAGGCTGATATATCAAATTCCTCTGAAGAAATAAGCAGGCACATACACTGTGCAAAATTCATTGTAGGTGGCGACACCTGTCTTGTTTACGAGAAAGCCATCAAAGACACATAGACAGGTCAAAATATCAGGCCAATACATCAAACTAACCTTGAGTCTGATGCATGGGGCTGACCAGGCTAAGGTGAGAAAGGCAGTTGCCCTGAGTGAACTGTGACAAATTAGCTGGCTCAGGCTACATCACTGAGTGAACTCATGACCAGCACCTGGCTGGACTGAGTGAACTTTTGACCTGTACCTGGCTGCACTAATAGAACTCTTGACCTATTGCATAATCTGACACAGTTGGTGATCTCCCAAAGCTATAAATAGATCCAGGCTGAACTTTGGTGCCAAATCTGATGCAGTATGCAGTCTGCCAATGCTATAAATAGAATGCAGCTACTGCACTGAGTGAACTCCTGACCCATACATGGCTGCACTGAGTGAACTCTTGACCTGTTGCCTATTCTGATACAGTTGGCAGTCTGCCAGAGCTATAAATAGATCCAGACTGACCTCTAGCCTGTTGCCAAATCTGAAATAGTAGCAACACCATTGCATAAGCTCATGCCACTGAGGGGAATGACACCCATGAAGTAATCACATGGTGCCCATGAGGTGTTCACATGTCACCCATGAGGTGATCACATGCTTTGTGCTTGGCTGCACTGATTGTACTCTTGACCTATATCTGGCTGCACTGAATGAACTCTTGATCTGTTGCCAAATCTGAAACAGTTGGCAGTTTCTCAACCTAAGATACGGACACAATCTTGGCCTGTTGGTTAATCTGTTTACTCATACTGAAAGACTTTGGTTAAAATGCTTTTTTTCAAGCTGACATATTCATAAACTTGTTATCAAAATATCTAGAATGATAAAAGATGCAGTCCTTTTATTGTTAAAGGTCCAATAAATCTGCCAAAAATCATTAAAGTTAACTTGAACAAAGGCCACTTAAGAATAAATTTTGTGCAATGTTACATAAGTTATAACTGAAACAATAATTTTGCAGAAGAACAGTCTTGCAGTCCTCAGTTTGAAATAGACATAATAATGGCCATAAGGTCAACTTAAGCTTTTCTGATATGATTGAAAGAACCATGTCCTAGGATAATTCTTTTGAAAAATTGAATGATTAAACTTGACAGTTTCATCATAAAAAAATTAAGCTGAAAGTGGCTAAAATTGAGAGGTCACTGGTCAATGTAGGTGGCACCACAAAATCTGCAACTTCAAATATGAGTCATGTGACCAACATTTGCACAATACTTGGTAATGCTAGTTTCTGTCATTTCTGAGATTACTATGTCAGTATGCTTACTTGGCCAAATGACTGATCAAATTCGTGTACCTCCACTAAAATTCATCAAATGCAAACCATTTGAACAAACTTGAGAGGGCTTGCCTCTGGGATCATTTCTGAAAAATATTGAACAATTTGGCTGGACCGTTTACAAGAAGAAGACTTTTAAAAGATTTTCAGCTTTTTCCCTTTAAAATCTGAGTAAATGCAGATAGCCAAAAAATTTTCTAAATCCCACAACATTTGATATGTGACAGATTATTGCATAAAATCTGGGGATGGTAGCTCCTGCTATTCCTGAGAAATTATGGGTTAATGTACAGATGACCAATGACCCCTGTACAAAAAAAGGACAATGGAGGTGGCACCACCAATACCTGAATTTCATATAAAACTCATGTGACCAAATTCCAACCAACAGGACTTTAAGTACTATGGGACCTTCTTTCGTTCTATATGGGAGCATCTTGTGTATAATCAAATTGCACAATGCGAAACATCAATACAACATATGAGTGTTTCACTTCTTTATATAATTTATACAGCTATATCAAAGACCATACAACAGTAGTACACTGTCTGTACACCTAGTGTGATCTTTATCAAATCAGAGTGTGCAGTTCTGCTGAAACAACATATTTAGTTTTGCTCTACAGAGAAGTACATGTACTCTAACGTCTCAAGAGAATCTTCAAAGAATATCAGGTAAAATCTTTTTAAATACTGTTTGTATGTGTACTAGGGCATCCAGCTTGTATTGAGCTACATACATGACCCATCAATTTTTCCTGGTACGTTTATATTTAGCAAATTGCCAGTTTGAATTAGACACATTCTCTCTACAATAATCCAGCTACTAGTTCTATAGTCAGACTATAGTTTCACAGTATATAGGTTTAAACAATCCCTATTACTCAAGTGATAGAGCAGGAGAATGCATTTTTGACAGAAGTTAACTACCACTGCCTGTGTCATATTTATTTACTAAGTTTAACATATATGTTCTTAAAAGGGCCCAATCACCTATCTGACCTTAATAATCTAAAGGTATTCCTTGGACTCTTGGTGCTTTTATGAAAATAGGCAAAAAAATGGATTTATCACTGCACACAGTCTGCTTGTTTTGTTTATAACAACTTGTTATAATATGTAGGGCCCACCAAAAATAAACAAATTCAAAAAGGGCATCTAGCTGCAAGACAGATAAGCCAGAGCTCTGCAAATGGGGTTTTGCAACGAGTGTCTTTTTCTGCCTCCACATATATGCAACCTACCTGCTTAGGATACATGTTTTTCCTGTTTGTCAACACTGCTGTGTTTACAAACATATTATTCATAACCTACACAAAGCCTTATAAGAACTTTTCACAACCCACATTACCTTTAGATTATTAATATATGCACAGAGGAAGCCAGAAAGCACATTAATTCTTTTTTCAAAGGTAGATGACTGAAGTAAATGGGCACTTAAAAGCAGTTTGAGACAGTAAAGTGTCTAGGCAGCCAACAATGTCGGCTGCAGAGTGTTAGACCCCTGCCTAGACAGTCCAAGTGACTCCAGCCACAACACAGCCGATAATTAATGCTTTAACTGATATCCCTAAGTGTCAGCTGACCAGATTGTGACATTCTAGACCTGGTAGTTATAGTTAGTAAACTGCTGCTGAATTAAAAAAATCAGGTAACAGGACTGGATTTAAAACCTGGAAAAATAAACACCAAAATGCAGCATGACATTGCATGCAACATAAATCAAATAGTATGGTAAAAAAATTCTTATGGAACTGGAATACATACACCAACACTACATATATTTACAAGCAGGTATTTGCATTTCATTGACTGACCAGGTCAGATGATTAATGCAGTGTACTCACAGTTGATTGTGTCTTTTTTTCAGTAGACCCCTTTGATCCCCTCTGATGATCCATTGATGTTATTGTGGAGATTGATTAGCTTCATGGTTTGACGATCAGTTACACTAATGATTTCATAAGTTTGTACCACTAATGATGAGAGAGCAGATTCTGAGTTCCTGGTGAGCGAGTAGATACAGAATATTTGCTGGTCTTGCAACTTTCCTCATAAGTCAGGGATTAATGAATGTAATATTAAAATAATACATGTAGTGGCCTATCAGGGCTAAACAAATATAACAAGGCCTACAGGCCTAATGCGAACCTGTGCAAAGTTTGGGAGTATGAATGGAGGTTTATTTTTAAAATTTAATATTGATCCTCTTATGTCCTGCATATCTACCTTAGTCATTATGATTACAGCAAAATGGATGTTTTGGACCTGCAATTTTAAGACTAGGACATTTTAAAACTAAAATATGGGTAGTCGACAAGCAACTATGTGTATCCGCAGAAATCAGAGTGGGACTGGTGAAGTGAGGCATGGATTAAGTGGCAAGGGGAATAGAGTGAGGTGTGTTGCATATAAGCATGGATGTCTGCAGCATAAACGTGAATGTAGGTGGCGCCACCTGTCATAAAATCAAGAAAGCTGTCCAGGATGTATAAACCTGCAAAATTTCAGGTGGATAAGTCAAACCACTGCCCCAGTTTTCCCTATGAAGAGATATTTGACATCTATACACATGCAAAATTTTGGCCCAATCGGTCAAATGGTTCCTGAGATATAAGCTTGGATGTCTGCAGAGTAAACGTGAATGTAGGTGGCGCCACCTATCTTAAAATCGAGAAAGCTGTCCAGGATGTATAAACCTACATAATTTCAGGTGGATAAGTCAAACCACTGCTGAGATATGAGTGATTTTATCCCAAGGCAGATGAACAGATGGACACTGTGCATAAATGGTTGCAGGTGGCGCCACCAGTTTTGCCTATGATGAAGAGCTATGTGAGATCTATACACTTGCAAAATTTTGGCCCAATCATTCAAACGGTTCCCGAGATATGAGCTGGGATGTCTGCAGAGTAAATGTGAATGTAGGTGGCGCCACCTGTCAGAGAATCGTGAAGGTTGTCCAGGATGTATAAACCTGAAAAATTTCAGGTGGATAAGTCAAACCACTGCTGAGATATGAGTGATTTTATCCCAAGGCAGATGAACGCTGTGCATAAATGGTTGCAGGTGGCACCACCAGTTTTGCCTATGATGAAGTACTATGTGAGATCTATACACATGCAAAATTTTGGCCCAATCGGTCAAAGGGTTCTCGAGATATGAACTTTGATGTCTGCAGAGTAAACATGAATGTAGGTGGCGCCACCTGTCATAAAATCAAGAAACCTGTCCAGGATGTATAAACCTGCAAAATTTCAGGTGGATAAGTCAAACCACTGCTGAGATATGAGTGATATTATTCCAAGGCAGATGAACAGATGGACGCTGTGCATAAATGGTTGCAGGTGGCACCACCAGTTTTGCCTATGATGAAGAGCTGTGTGAGGTCTATACACATGCAGAAGTTTGGCCCAATCAGTCAAAGAGATCCTGAGATATGATCTTGGATGTCTGCAGAGTAAACGTGAATTTAGGTGGCACCACCTGTCATAAAATCAAGAAAGCTGTCCAGGGTGTATAAACCTGCAAAATTTCAGGTGGATAAGTCAAACCACTGCTGAGATATGAGTGATTTTATCCCAAGGCAGATGATCAGATGGACTCTGTGCAAAAATTTGTTGCAAGTGGCGCCACCAGTTTGCCTATGATGAAGAGCAGTGTTAGATCTATTCACATGCAAAATTTTGGCCCATCCGGTCAAACGGTTCCCAAGGTATGAGCTGGCACGTCTGCAGAGTAAACGTGAATGTAGGTGGCGCCACCTGTCAGAAAATCGAGAAAGCTGTCCAGGATGTATAAACCAGCAAAATTTCAGGTGGATAAGTCAAACCACTGCTGAGATATGATTGATTTTATCCCAAGGCAGATGAACAGATGGATGCTGATCAGAAATGGTTGGAGGTGGTGCCACCATTTTAAGTGTATGTTATAAAGCTATCAAAGGGCTACATTTGTGCAAAATTTTTAGCCTGATCAGTCAAATGGATCCCGAGATATGTGGGTTTATGTGTGGAAACAGACGCACAAATGGACACTTGGCAGCGAGGAAAGGTTAGAGGTCAACCAAAAATGAGGGCGCAGCAGTTCACATGTGACCTGTTGATAAACCCGATTTGCTAAAAATGCAAACAAAGTTTTTTCAAACAGTTGAAAGATATAGTTCAAATAATCTGGGAATTCTGCATCTAGACATTGTATCTAGACGTCTAGATGCTGTGTCTAGACACATTATCTAGACAAGAGACAGAGCCAGGTCAGTTGCCATGGTGATGTTGTATTGAGTTGTACTGAGTGACCTCTTGACTTGGCTGCTGAAACTTGCCATGTTGTCAAATCTGTTTTCAAACACAGAAAGCCTTTTTCAATTGGCTACACTGCTTTTTTAAAGCTGCATTTACCCAATCTTTTCTTATAAAACTGACGGAACCCTACCATAGAATAATTCTTGTAAAGTTTAAACCAATCAGCTTAAAAGTTTCTAAAAAAAAGTGTATAAGCTAGAAGAGTCTAAACTTACATTTTTGCTTGTAAAAAATAGATCAATGTAGGTGGTGCACCAACACCTCCATTTCAGATATGACTCGTGTGACAAACATTGGCATAAAATTTGGTGATGACAGCTCCAGCTATTTCTGAGATTTTAAGTTTAGTATGCTTTTTTGCACAGATGACTAAGTTCAACTTCCTGTAACTCGGTAAAAAATCACTGAACTGAAACCATTTGAACAAACTTGAGAGAGATTGTTCCAAGAAACATTTATGTGAAATATTGGAAAATTTGGCTGGACAGTTTCAGAGAAGAAGATTTTTAAAGGTTTTTAAGTTTTTTTCTCTATAAAATCTAAATTAATGCAGATACCCAATAATAAGCTCCAGGGCACCAAGTTTCACATTTGACTAATTCTTACATGTAATTTGGAGCTGCTAGCTCTGATGGTTTCTGACTTACAGCCATGGACCGCAGAAAGCCAGCCCTGGATGGTGGACGGCTGACAGGGGACGGACGACGCTGCGCCATTGCATAAGCTCACAGGTTTGCTGACTAGTGGCCCATGGGCCATGACGCTCAGCTGAATTCAAGGATTGTTGAATTCGATTACAAGATGGAGAGATCCAAGATCTATATACATGCTAACTTTCAGCTCAATGCATTGAGCCACTTCTGAGATATCGGCTGTTATCTAAAAGACACCCAGATTCAGACTGCCCAGAAAGGATTGCAGGTGGTGCCACCTGTCTTTGTTATGCACAACTACATAGGTGAGGTTACAACTATGCCGGGTTACAGAAGATCAGTCCAAGGGTCTCAGAGGAGTTCTCCAGAAACAAACACCGTTTTTGTATCACATTTTTAATTATTTCGGGGGTACTTATGAGCCCGATAGCTCAGAGGATATGGGTAACAGAGACCTAATTTCAGATTTCCATGAAGACTATTCATGGAGCTCCCTAGATGTCAAGTATGAAGATTCTAGGTCAAGTGGTTACAATTTGTGCCCTGTTACAAGAAGAGGCTTTATTTGAAAGTCTCAAAATGAGAAAAATGCGTACAAATTAAAAAAAAAATAGGTGGCGCCACCAGTCTGCAGAAAGTGATGGAACATCCCATGATCAATATGAATGCAAAAATTTATGGCCATCAGTACATTAGTTATTCAGATACTGCAGCTTTTGCATCACATTTTTAATTATTCTTAGGAGTCTTTACAAACCCCATGGCTCAAAGGATATGGGTAATAGAGACCTAATTTCAGGTTTCCATAGAAACTTTTCATGGATTCTCTTGGTGTCAAGTTAGAAGAATCCAGATCCAGCAGTTACGATTTGTGCCCTGTTAACAGATGACAGCTTCTTTGAAGGTCTCAAATATATAGAAAAAAAATTGTAAAATTGGAAAAAAATACAGGTGGCGCCACCAGTCCGCAGGAAATGATGGAACATCCCATGATCAATATTCATGCATAGAATCATGGTGATCAATGTAGTTATTCAGATACTTGAGCTTTTTTATCAAATTTTGCATTATTCTGGGGGGGGGGGGGTACTTCAGAGCCCCATAGCTCAAAGTTTGAAGATTCTAGGTCCAGTGGTTACGATTTGTGACTTGTTAACAGATGACAGTTTCATTGCAGGTCTGAAAAAAAGAGAAAAAAATTCGTAAAAAATTGGAAAAAATACAGGTGGTGCTACCAGTCTGCAGGAAGTGATAGAACATCCCATGATCAATATTCATGCAAAGAATTATGGTGATCAATGCAGTAGTTATTCAGATACTTGAGATTTTGCATTATTCTGGGGGGTACTTCAGAGCCCCATAGCTCAAAGGATATGGGTAACAGAGACCTAATTTCAGGTTTTCATGAAGATTTTTCATGGCCCTCTCTGTATATCAAGTTTGAAGATTCCAGGTCCAGTGTTATAATTTGTGCCCTGTTAACATATGACAGTTTCATTACAGGTCTGAAAAAAAGAGAAAAAAAATCGTAAAAATTGGAAAAAATACAGGTGGTGCCACCAGTCTGCAGGAAGTGATGGAACATCCCATGATCAATATTCATGCAAAAAATCATGATGACCAATGCAGTAGTTATTCAGATACTTGAGCTTTTGTATCAAATTTTGCATTATTCTGGGGGCTACTTCGGAGCCCCATAGCTCAAAGGATATGGGTAACAGAGACCTAATTTCAGGTTTTCAAGGAGATTTTTCATGGCCCTCCCTGCATGTCAAGAGAGAAGATTCTAGGTCCAGTCATAATGATTTGTGCCCTGTTAACAGATGACCACATCTTAAGATCTCAAAAATAGAGAAAAACATTCGTAAAAATAGAAAAAATACAGGTGGCGCCGCCAGACTGCAGAAACTGATGAAACATTCCAGATCAATATCCATGCAAAAAATCATGGTGATCACTGCATTAGTTTTTCAGATAATTGAGCTTTTGTATCAAATTTTCCTTTATTCTGGGAGGTACTTCTGAGCCCCATAGCTCAATGAATATGGGTAACAGAGACCTAATTTCAGGTTTCCAAGGAGATTTTTTATGAACCTCCCAGGATGTCAAGTTACAAGATTCTAGGTCCAGCAGTTACAGTTTGTGCCCTGTTAACGGACAGATGGCTGGACGGCCAGATGGCTGGACGGACGACGGACAAAGAGTGATCGCTATAGCTCAGATGACTTACAGTCAGGTGAGCTAAAAACATATATATACAAATCAAGGAGAGTTAAGTGGCTTGTCAGCAAAATGGCTGCATAATAAGTCAACATCTCTGTTGGGATAAATTTCCCTCTTTTCATGATTAGGAGACAAAGGTAAATCTGAATAATAAGTCCCACCATGTAGAATTGTGGAAACAGGATGCTAAAACCATTGCTGGGTCTAAGAAGCAGTATCCAGCTAATAAGTCATTTAATCCTGAAATAAATTAATACACATCCCTTGTGTATCCATTATATATATATATATATATGTGTGTGTGTGTGTGTGTGTTGTTTGTATATTTTGTACAATATAAGTTAAAATAAATGTAGTAATGAAAATTATAATACTAATAGTCCACTATGTTTAAATGCATGTACATGTATGATTTAATGCATCTATAACTGTTTCTACTAGGTCATCTAGTCAAGGCAGCTGACACTTAGTGATTTCAGCTAAACATTCTCAGCTGTGAAGTGCCATGAGTGTGGACTGTCTAGGCAGTCAACAATTTTGGCTGCCTAGACAGTCCAGGGGTCTAACACTCCATAGCCAACATTTTGAGCTGCCTAGGCAGTCCAGGGGTCTAACGCTAGCTTCTGTCATTTCTTAGATTACTATGTAAGTAGGCTTATTTGGCCAAATGACTGTTCAAATTCGTGTAACACCACTAAAATTCATCAAATGCAAACCATTTGAACAAACTTGAGAGGGCTTGCCTCTGGGATAATTTCTGTGAAATATTGAACAATTTGGCTTGACCGTTTCAGAGGAGAAGATTTTTAAAGGTTTTTAGCTTTTTCTCTTTAAAATCTAAGAAAATGCAGAGTTTTTCAGATGGCTAATTTTTTGCATTAAATTTCATGATGCTAGCTCCAGTTGTTTTCGAAATAGTATGGGTTAATTAACGTACAGATGACGGACGACATACGCCGCCACACCATCCAATTTGCTCACAGGCTTGCTAAAAATTACTACAGATGCATATTAAATGCAAAATTATAATACAGATACATCTCACTGATGGCTAAATCTTGAATTAAGTTGAGTATGGATACCAATTATTTATAATCCATGTTCTGTCACTTTTATATACCCACAGAGCTGTATACCTGTGATTATAAACATTGCCTGGCATGAGGAATATCTAAAATTATAAATCTACATTTTTTAAAAGCTTTTAAAAAACATTCTTGTCATTATTAACCATAGATAACCTAAATTCAAAATGTCTAGAGGCATGATGTAACACATATAGATAAACTGGTGCCAGGCTGGATGTATCTATTTATATTGTAAAATGACACCATTCAATCTTTATAATTCAACCGAAATTCATTCTTTGATACCATACAAGACAATTATTATAAGAATTATTCAGGGGATTATTCTTGTAAAATATTAAACATATTGGCCTCAGTGGCGTCAGTCAAAAAACGTTTTGGGAAAAAATACAGCAAAATGGCTAAGTTAAGCTTCCCATAACTCCAAAACCAAAAAGCCAAAAACCACTGAACCAAAACCATTTGAATAAACTTGAATCATCAACAACTAAGGATAATTAATGTGTGAGATTTAAGAATTTGGCCCATTGGTTTTTGAGAAGAAGATCTTTGTAGCCACTGAGCTAAAATGGGCTGTTATGGCATATGACTAAATTCAGCTTCCCATAACTCAGCCAAAAGTCACTGAACTGATACCATTTGACCAAAATTCATAAAGCACTACCCTAGGATCATTTCTGTGTGATATTAAACAATTTGGCCAATGGTTTCAGAGAAGAAGTTTTTTGTAGCCGTCAGTATGATACAGGCACTGATGACCCCCGTATAAAAAAGGCCGATGCAGGTAGCGCCACCAATACCTCAATTTTAGATATGACTCATGTGACCAACATTGGCATAAAATTCGGTGATGATAGCTCCAGCCATTTCTGAGATTGTAATTTTAGTATGCTTTTTTGGACAGATGACTAAGTTCAACTTCCTGTAACTCGGCCAAAAATCACCGAACTTGAACCATTCGAACAAACTTGAGAGAGATTGTTCCAGGAATCATTTCTGTGAAATACTGAACAATTTGGCTGAACAGTTTTGGAGAAAAAGATTTTTAAACCTTTTTTAGCTTTTTCCTATAAAATCTAAGAAAATGCAGTCAGCCAAATAATAAGCAAAATCCGATAGAGATTTTAGATGACTAATTTTTTGCATAAAATTTTGTGATGCTAACTCTTGCCGTTTTCAAGATAGTATAGGTAAACATGCATACAGACGACAGAAGCTGGACGCCGGACGAAGGACGCCGGATGACGCCACACCATCGCATAAGCTGACAGGTTCTCTAAAAACAAGCAAATTCATTGAAATAATGTCCTCCGCTTTGGGTTCTTGTTGTTTTTCATGCTTGATAACAGATGGACAGACAGAGTGACAGACAGACAGAAGCCAGACACTCTAAAACCAATCTGAACCAAGGTAAGCATGAGAGCAATCACTGACACATATTTGAATGAAATCAGATAATATTTAAGAAAGTTATTGCACAGAAACTGAAACCTGGCGGACAGACAGTCATAGACAGACAGAAGTCAGACACTCCAAAACCAATCCCAACCAAGGTAAGTATGAAAGCAATCACTGACACATATTTGAATGAAATCGGATAATATTTAGGAAAATTACCCCACAGAAACGAAAACCTGACAGACTGACAGAGTGACAGACAGACAGACAGAAGCCATACACTCTAAAACCAATCCCAACCAAGGTAAGCATGAGAGCAATCACTGACACATACCTAAATGAAATTGGATAATATTTAGGAAAATTACCCCACAGAAACGAAAACCTGACAGACTGACAGAGTGACAGACAGACAGACAGATGCCAGACACTCCTAAACCAATCCCAACCAAGGTAAGCATGTGAGCAATCACTGAAAAAAATTTTGAATAAAATCAGATAATATTTAGGAAAGTAATCGCACGGAAACGAAAACCTGACTGACAGACTGACAGACAGACAGACAGAAGCCAAACACTCTAAAAGAAATCCCAACTAAGGTAAGCATGACAGCAATCACTGACCAAAATTTGAATGAAATCGGATAATATTTAGGAAAGTTATGACACGGAAACAAAAACCTGACAGACGGACAGAGAGACGGACAGACAGACAAACCCAAACCAATGTCCCCCACATCTGCAGTGCGGGGGACAATTAAACATAAAGAAATCCAGTTTCAAAGAGGCTTTGTACCTTCATCTTGAGTGCTGGGTCATTTATTATAAATTTTGCTCAACGCTATTTGCTTTATATATTACAAACAGTGTAACAGCAAAT
This sequence comes from Sipunculus nudus, assembly GCA_026874595.1. Classification (NCBI taxonomy): domain Eukaryota; kingdom Metazoa; phylum Annelida; class Sipuncula; order Golfingiida; family Sipunculidae; genus Sipunculus; species Sipunculus nudus. The sequence continues at coordinate 49,587,278 of CM049306.1, forward strand.
AGTCCCAACACACCTTTCATCTAGCTTTTCACTACTCATACCATGGAGAAGTTACTGCAGCTGAATCCTGATAAAATCACCCATATTTATTGCAGACACTTTGGCACACAATAATATCTAGCAACAGTTTAGCAGTCAAGGGGTTAACATTGTTTATTTTTGGTGCTGCCATGTTGACCTTTGGTCTCAGATTCATGTCACACTAGACCATAGACATTAAACCTTTGTCCTAATTAAAGGTTAAGTCACATTTGATCTTTGACATCAATTGCTCAAAAGTGTAAAGTATCACATTTCTTCATCAAATTTAGGTCATATTTTGTGGACTTGATAAATATATGACCCTGTCATCCTGTAAACCTTTTGGAAACCTTTGACCAGTATTTGTGACACTTGTTAGCACCTTGTGTTTTGGACTTAACATATTGTGGTATTTAAAATCTCTAAAAGTATGAAGTTAACAAGCATATCAAGCCTTTGTTTAAAGGTTTCTGGGTAGACCAACTTGCCCAGGTGGGCTAGTAGGAATCAACTTTTGGTTGCTCTATCCTCATTTACTTGAACTTCAAGAAATACCATTATCATCGAACCCTGCTGCATTCATACTGAACACGTACTGGTAGTATCAAAAGTTCTACATATTTTGACAAAACCTACATATTACATATGCATGTACAGTGTCAGTTCAAAGAGGTGCTGTGCAATAATTTATCATTTAATTGAATGTATCTGACCAAAAACTAAATGAATAATTTTTCTGAATGATTTACAAATTATAAATTCATACTTACTGGAAAAAGTGGTGAATTGTTGAGGAGCTCTCCAAATATGCAGCCAACAGCCCTGAACAGAAGTACAACGACAAATTGTAAGTAAAAGGAAACATCATGTAAGATATAATGATATATACCAAAGGCAACTTGTACAAGGCCAAATACAAAAAAAAAACAGATGCTCATCATCTGATGAGCTGACAAGCATGACATTACAGCGTAACATTCACAACAAAAATTTATCATAGATCTGGAAACAAGATTGAGATTATGTGTAACCTTGACCTTTGAACTAACACAACATTCAATGGGGTTCATTTGTTTAAGTGATATGGGTCACGTTTTTAAATTCTGAAACTGGTAATGACTATACAAATACAGGGTTCACAAGGATATATTTCGTCAGATTTGACCTTGAACATCAAGGTCAAAGTCACCATTTTTCAAACACATCTGGGGATTTTATTGAAACAATTTTTTTAAACAAATTAGAGGAATAAACTTTCAACATTTCAAAACCTAAGGTGTTTATGAGAAATCTTTCTGCAGATCTGACATTGAATATATGGGTCAAGTCATCAATTTTCTGACTCATCTGTTGAAACGATTTGAGTATAAAATTTGAGGGAAAATATGCAATACTTCAATCATTTAGAAGAGTGTGTCTTTCATGGTGCTAAAACAAATGTTTTCACTGTGTTATTCGCAGAATACAAGTCCACTTTCCAGAACATCTAGATGTTGAGTTAAATATCCAGGTCAACTTGTTTTGATCTGTGGCCATCTAATGGCTAGCCAGCAAGCAGTAGAGCGACAGACAGACCAAGCATGACTGCAATAAACAGCACTTACAAGAAACAAACAGTAACTTTCTCTGGCAGTTACAATAAAAAGATAGCCTCAGGACAGGTGTGGACTGCTTCTTCTGAATCAATTTAATGTCTTCTGCTGTTGCTGAATTTGTTTTATGTGATAATTTTCAACCTACAACCCTTGTTTTGAGCAAAGTGCTAGTGTTCTGTGGGCATCTTTTAAATAACAAGTGACCCATGGGTCATGACGCTCAGCCAACTGACAAGTTGACAATATGTCCTTGCACAGGCAACTTATTAAGATCATATTGGTGGCATCATAGTTTATGCATATTAGCTCAAGTTCATTAAGACCCATAAGCACAAGAAATTTGATGACAATCCATCCAGCAGTTATGTGTATTTTGCATTTTTTCTTGGGTGCTCAAACATGGACTGTAACACAGAGAATATAGGTCACAGTGACCTAATTTCAGATTTTTCGAGGAGTACCTTTAAGGAACTCTCAGGATGCTAAATTAGAAGATTCTAGATCCAATGGTTATGATTTTTTCCTTTGGTTTCAAATTTTCAATATTCTGGGGGTTGATTATAAGCCCCATAGCTTTGAGAATATGGGTAACAAAGACCTTAATTTTAGGTTTCTAAGAAGACTTTCATGGACCTCCCTGGAAGTCAAGTCAAGTTATGAGATTCTAGTACAGTGGTTATGATTTGTGCTCTGTTAACAGATGACTGCATCTTTAAAAGTTTCAACAGTACAGAAAAAAATTCTTAACAATTTTAAAAAATCCAGGTGGCACCACAAGTCTGCAGATTAAACACCCCATGATAAATATGCATGCAAAGAATGATAGTGATCAATGCATTAGTTGTTAAGATAATTGAGCTTTTGTATCAAATTCTTAATTTTTTTACCACTAATTCTGAGCCCCATAGCTTTGAGGATATGGGTAACAGAGACCTAATTTCAGGTTTCTTTGGAGACTTTTCATGGATCTCCCTTGATATCAAGTTTGAAGATTGGAGGTCCAGTGACTAAGATCTGTGCCCTGTTAACAGAAGACCACATCATTAAAGGTCTAAAGAATAGTGGAAAAAATCTATAAAAAATTGAAAAAATACAGATGGCACCACCAGTCTGCAGAAACTGATGAAACATTCCATGACCAATATTCATGCAAAAAATCATGGTGATCAATGCATTAGTTGTTCAGATACTTGAGCTTTTTTATCAAATTTTCTGATATTCTCAAGGGGGGGGGGGTATTTCGAAGCCCCATAGCTCAGAGGCTTTGGGTAACAGAGACCTAATATCAGGTTTCCTTGGAGACATTAAATGGGCTTCCCTGCATGTCAAGAAAGACGATTCTAGATCTAGGTGTTACGATTTGTGCCCTTTTAACAGATGACCACATCTTTTAAGGTCTCAATAATAGAGAACAAAATAGTAAAAAATCCTAAAAATATGGGTGGTGACACAAATCTGCAGAAACTGATGAAACACACCATGATCAATATTCATGCAAAGAATCATGGTGATCAATGCATTAGTTGTTCAGATACTTGAGCTTTTGTATCAAATTTTCCATTATTCAGGGGGGTAGTTCAGAGCCCCATAGCTCAAAGAATATGGGTAACAAGGACCTAATATCAGGTTTCCAAGGGGATTTTTTATGGAACTCTCTGGAAGTCAAGTTAGAAGATTCCAGGACCAGCGGTAACAATTTGTGCCTGGTTAACTGACAGACATAAGGCCAGACTGCCAGACAGGTGAGCTAAAAATACTCCTTATCCATAATAAATGAAAATGATCAACAGGCAGAAATTTTGTTTTGAGGCAGCTGTTCTATCTTGTTTAGACATGGAATTTCTTGGTTTATGAAGGGGGTATTGGGTTCACATGCTTTATTTTTTGCATCAGCTTGTAAATTTTTTTTATCTAATGTCTCAGTATCTAACATATGCTTAATTACATATATGTGTAAGCTTGACTCCTGTATACCCTTTACGTATATTCATCACATGCTTGCAATGTCAGTGGTTCTGCTGGCATATAGATAAATATATATATATATATCTAAATATCTATCTATCTATATATATATATATATATATATATATATATATATATATATATATATATTGTGGTGTCAAGTATGGCAGGGAGGAATTAACTTTTTATTCTAACTGTCTAGCATCTTCTTGTACATTTAAAATAAAGTGTTCATGTTAACACTATGAAAGCTCCCTTTCCCTCATATATTGTATTATTTATAAAATCCACATAAAAGAATGCATTATTGTCCTTAATGAACATTTATTTTATTTCTCATGCTTTAATACCATTATTAAATTTAAATTTGATCAATTTTAAAGTATATTTCATACCAATATCCATGGCTGTCCACTCTAATATCCAATTCTTAAATTACCGTATGTCATCTTCAAATTAATGCAAGCTTAGCAATACTTTGTCAATTTAATCTTTGACAAAATTCTCTTCAAAACCCAAGGTAAACTCACAGTAGAATACGGAAAGCACTAAATCAATAGCTACATCAGTAGCTCCACACTACAGTGGAACCCGTCTGAAACCCCACCAATCTAATAAGATAACCTCTCTATTAATACTGCCCTTGAGTGACCCAACAGCATTCACATTGATTAGGACCAAAAGGACCAAAAAGCACAAAAGATGCTCCAATATTCTCAGCTATTCCTACTTATTAATGGTCTTAAAGTTAATATTTTGCCAAATTAGGTACAAATATATACGTAATTGTTAAAATAACTGTCAACATCAACTGTCAACATCATCATCTAGTGCCTGTATGCACTGCTGACACCTGGTGGCCCTTTAACATACAAAATCACCACGAGCCCAATCATAGTTGTATTTTTAATTATGTATTTTTAATTATCTTGACTCTCTCAGTTTACGCATTTTTGCAAGCTGATTTGTACCATATTCAATCAATGTATGATTTAAGACCACTTGAAAGTAGAAGTTAGTAATAAACTTGGCACTTAAGGCCCTTTTTGGTGCTTTCTGGTGCTTTTTTGGTCCTTTTCAATTATTAGTCTGACCCAAAAGTAACCTGTCTAATAAGACCACCTGCAAATGAAGATCACATTTGGTAGGTCCCATGGGGTTGTCTAATTACACAGGTTTCACTGTATTTTACTTTCTTCATCTACCATACTACGGTAATACAAGTAAATCCCAGGCTTGAATGCAAATTAGAGCAAACTGCAGAAAAGTTCAAAACACCAAATTTTTTTGTCCTTGGAAATAAGTATTCAGGTCCTTGAAAAATGACTGCATGAACATGCTTGAAATGTCTCTTCTTTAAAGTTATCAAAAACATGTCAGGACTTGGGTAACTCAACAGGTGTATGTTTATTGACAGCAGGTAATGAACACTAGATTGATGGCAGTGTGAAGTCTCAGAGTGTGTTCTGATGACGATCCTTGAGGAAGGTTGTTACTTGTGTAGGTAATTTTTACTTTTCTGTATTTTTATTTTGTTTATTTTAAATTCAGTTTGTGAAAAAAAATCTTCCTTTAATGATCTGTGAGTCAAGTGCATAGCACAAGTGGCATTAATTATGTGTGCACAAGCATAATGTGGAAAATAAATCAGCAAAGCAAATAAACAGCAGTTATACAGAAGGGCACAGAATATTGTTACCGGTAATCTATTCTCAAAACAGTCCTAAGTAAATTTTATTACCTATATATTCCATTTTAAGCTCAGCTGACTGAAAGTCATTGAGCTATAGCGATCATTCTTTGTCCGTCTGTCTTCCTTCTGTTAACTGGGTACAAATCATAACCATTTGACCTAGAAACATCTTTATGATTATCCAGGGAGGTCAATAAAAGATCTCCTTGGAAACCTAAAATTAGGTCACTGCGACTTATATTCTTCAAGCTATGGAGCTTGTAAGTATACCTCCAAGAATAATTAAAAATTTGAGACGTAAGCTCTGCAGTATCCTAAAAACTAATGCACTGATTCATTCCATGCATAATAATCATGGAGTGTTTCATCAGTTCCTAAAGACTGGTGGTGCTACTTGTGTTTTCTTCTAATTTTACACATTTTTCTAAATTTTAGACCTTCAAATGAAGCACTCTTGGTGTTGATAGGGCACATACTCTAACCATTGGACCCAGAAACTTCTAACTGTACATCAAGGGAGGTCTTATGTGAAAATTCTGTTGTTTTAATTTTTTCAGTAGACTAAATATTTTAGTGTTTGACAATTTTGAAAATATATGCACAGGTGCCCAGAACTGTTATTTCGATCTCATTTGACTAGTAATAGACAGTATATTTGCATAAAGACGCCCTGTCTATAGCACCTATAGAAAGAGAGCCAATCAGAGACTCGTAGCTAGTATTAAAAAAAACCTGTGTGCTAAGTTTCATTCATGAAATTTTATGGCGATAAACTGTCCGTGAGCAACAGTTTTAGTACTTACAAATGGGATATCAATGTCATAAGCAGATGATTGGCCAATCTTTTGATTGTTGAGAGGATATATTTTTCTGGAGTTATCTAAACTTAATCATTTGAACCAAACCCTTAAAAAAAGCAGGGGTAACATACAGGATGTAACCATCATGCCATGTGTCTGACCTTATAATCTTAATTTGCATGCATGCCATAAGTAAGTAGATCTGTTTATAAATGCTGGCGCTTTGGCATTTATGTTCAACTGTTTGATTAACTTTTGAGTGAAAAAAAATGGGAATTCTGGTTCCATATATTCCTAAGCAACAATTCTGCTTGACAACAGCTACCGTTGTATTGAACTTGTAAAGCGCCCACCATGTCCTGACCAATGCTGTCAACACATATCATACTCTCGTGCGGATGACCTGGGCCTGGTCTAGCCTTATTTTATAATTTTATGTATTAAATTAAGCATATGGTTAATTAATTATCTGTTTTTGGAATGTATTAAAATGAAAACTAGTGGCCCATGAATACAAGGAACATTGAACAATGAGCAAAATGACTGCCAGAGTGCGAAAAAGTAATGATTTTTGTGAAAAATCTAAAGAAAGGGGTTACCATGGGCTTTTAGACAGATGACCACTCCATTTGAAGGTCTCATAAATGAAAAAAAAAAAAACGCAAAAATTTGAAAAAAAGGTAGTGCCACAAGTGTGAGGGAACTGATGAAACACTTTTTGATCAATATATATATAAAGAATCATGGCTATCAAGGCATTAGTTATTCAGATACTGAAGCATTTGTATCAAATTTTTAATTATTCTTGGGGGTATTTACAATAATAATGGCAGATGGCTCCACCAGTTTTTTAGTACAAGATAAAGCAGTCCAAGATATATGGACATGCACAATATCAGGCTAATACGGCACACCACTCCTAAGAAAAGAGCATTAATTGATTCTATGGAAACGGGAAAATAGGTGGCGCCACCTTTTTTGTTTATGAGAAAACTCTCCAAGACGAATAAACATACCAAATTTCAGACCAATACCTTGAATCACTCCTGAGATATGAGCAATTTTCACCCAAACACATGTATTGATGGACTCAACTGGAAAATGATTGCAGATGGGATCACCTGTCAGGAGAACAAGATGGAGGAGTCCAAAATCTATGGATATGCACAATTTCAGGCCAATATGGCAAATCACTCCTGAGAAAAGAGCATTAATTTATTCTACAAAAATGGAAAGGTAGGTGGCGCCAAATTTCCAAGATAGATGAACATGCTTTAGAAATTTCAGACCAATACCTTGAATCACTCCAGAGATATGAGTAATTTTACCAAGGCAAATAAATGGATGGATGCCACGAAAATGACTGCAGATGGCGCAACCAGTCTTGTTTATGAGATGGAAGTGTCAAGGATCTATAAACATGCACAATTTCAACCTAATCCATTAAAGAGCCACTAGGAAAAACAGATGGCATATGCACAGATGAATGCTATGCAAAAGTATTGTAGGTGGCGCCACCAGTTGTGATTACTAGATGGAGAGATTCAAGATCTATATGCAAACTTTCAGCTCAATACATTGAAACACTCCTGAGATATGGACTTTTATTAAAAAAACCCTCAGATTCGTACTGCACAGAAAGGATTGCAGATGGTGCCACTTGTCTTTGTTATGCACTACTACATAGGTGAGGGAAAAGCTAAGCCTGGTTTCAGAATGATAGGTCCAAGGGTCTCAGAGGAGTTCTACTGAAACAAATTTTTGTATCACATTTTAAATTATTCAAGGGAGGTACTTACGAACTCCAAAACTCTGGAGAATATTGGTAACAGAGAACTTCCCCATGAAGATTTTTCATGGACCTCTTGAGATGATGAATAAGAAGATTCTACGTCAAACAGTTATGATTTATGCCCAGCTGTTAACAGATAAGGTTTTTATTTGAAGGTCTCAAAAATAGAGTGTGGGGGGGGGGGACATGTCCACCCTGTCCCCCACCTTTTGACCCCCATGCTTGCTAATATGAAATTTTGACACTGGGACCTTTATTCTGCGAGCTTTCGGAAAAAAAACATGATTTGAGCACCCTGAAAGTCTGAAGTATTTGTAAATGTATTCATTATGCCTATAATCTTCTAACACAACATCCAGCAACATCCAAACAATACAGTATTGATATTAGTTCTCTTAATAGTCTATTGAATAGCTGCCTGCCTCAAGTTTAAACTGTTACCCCAGTGCTTAAGTAATGATTTTTTATTTCAATGTGCTTTGAAGCAGATTTCCAAATTATATATGTCTACACTTTCATTCAATTTGTATCTTTACTTTTGTTGGGAGAATGTTCAGCTCTCACAAACTAAATATTTTGTATCAGTTAGCAAAAGTACATTTATACTTTTAAAGTATTCCCACTGCAATAGATACTCAAGTCTGAGTCAAATAATGCCTATCAAGTGCTCAAGTTAAACATTTGCTAACCATTTCAGCCCTACATGCATCTGTATATGGAGGAACAATGGTTATTCACAAAAAAGTTACTCATTAACTATTCAAGAGCAGCTTATAGTGGACTTTGACCAACAAGTGGTCTTGAAATGGTGTGTATAGTGGCCAGTATCACACATAGGAACCTGTTATCAGGCATGGCTTGTGAAGGGGAAGGTGACAACAATAAACACCGCTCACTGATCAGCAATATATATCCCATATTTGTAGTCACAATCCAGTACTAAATCGGATATATATCTTCATCTGTGCCTCAGGTAAGGAACACCCAGTCATTCAGAGCACTCAGCTCAAAGTATAAAGATAGCAGAATAGTTAGTTAAGATGAATCCATCCACATGACTTTACAATGCTGCTTAGTTCCAACTGACATGCCAGGGACTGATAATCTCACCCTTACAAAACACAGTAACAGTGAGATGACAACATTGATGTATACTGATCAAATCAAATGCTCATTGTATAAACAACAGAGGGCCTGTCTAAGGTTCTTTCATGCATACAGTTACCTGCAAGTTCAAAAAGTTATATATGTAGCAAACCTCAGTGATGAGCTTATCATTCAACACCAACATTTCATATATCCACAATTTTTTCAGGTATTACTATAACCAGACATATATGTGCAGTACTGAATAATTATGTACGAGACATAATAACCAGATACTATAAATATTCAAAGGAAACCATGGACTGATTAATACTGGCGAATCCTATCCTGTATGAGCACAACTCTATTACCGTTACAGGTTGGCCTTCACATACATTGCACAGCAGGTCTACAACATAAAATTGGGAAAATTCTCTGGACAGTAGTGGGTGTGCCTTATGAAAGTCAGCTGTCAAACTTCTTATGCAATGGAAAATGTTTTTGTAAACCCCTGAACATGAACAAAGCTTATTGCCTCATGCAAATACAATGTTTTGTAAACTGAGACCCTCTAGTCTCAGAATCACGCAAATTTCCTAAAATATAAATTTCTCCAACTGTCTTTCCTTAAACCAGTGACAGTCTTATGAATGACCTGCAAGTGACCATACATCCTTTCTTTGGCTGTTGCATATTACAACTGCAGTAGGGACATTTTATCATTTAACATTATTTGACATATATATGCCTTGACATATATAAGTTCCCATACAATATATTTTATATATGAATATATATAATATTTATATACATATTATATGTATTTATACAGATTTTAAAATCTGCTGCACTATCTTAATCCCTTCTGTTGTAGCTATAGGACTGCTCTTAATTTTTATTGCATGACAAAGTGTTGTAGGTTTTATTTGTAAAAGGGCCATAGGGGACATACTAGCCAGTCCTGTGAAAAGTAGATTTGTGCATTTTGTTAAAGTAGATTTGTGCATTTTGTTATCTCCTATAAAGGGAACTTTAGGGTAAAGAAAAAACCCCATATTATTATACTGCCACTTTACTGCTCACAAATTGGGGGGGGGGAGGGGTTAAAATGTATTAAATTATTTGGGACACTGTGTTTGTCACCATGTCATCATGCAAGGGTCCTGTCAGGATGTACCATTAACCAGGTCCCCCTGGCACACTATTTTGAATCATTTATGCCAGGACAGAAATATATATTATTCATTTCATGTGAAGCTGCTGCATTAAAAAATTACATTAGATGAGCACAAATAGACACAATGGTTATGAATGAGGCTTTTAAAATCTATAACAACAGGGATGTGGATTGCTGTAACAAATATGGTATTATAATGAGGTTATACATTGTGAGACTGAGAGATAAGGAGGATAATACTAATATTGATACAAGCTATGACAGTGTTATACTGAAGGTAATTACCAGGCCACAAATTCAAATGTTCAGACATGGAGACAGTCCTCAGGTTCAATATTTTTAACATGAAGGAGGGATCCAGACCACAAAAACTGGTCTGAACCCCTAAGAAAAAAGTTAGTGCTGGCTAATAAAAAGGGGGCATCCAGAATCCCCCCCCCCCCTTCCTTCCCCTGGTATCCGCTTCTGTACCTTGTATCACAGAATAGATATCATAATGTTGATAGTATTGGTAACTTCAGTATACACTTCATACATTTACAGTTTGGTAAATGTCAGACATCTTAACAAGTAGTCCAGGACAACAGAGCTTACCTGTACAGGACATTAAGAAAAAAAAAAGTTATGAGAGATTGCAGCTAAAAGAAACTTGATATAGATAATATTTATATACTGTGAGAAATCACAAGCATAGAATTCATGGAAAACTTGAATACGCATGCTGAATTTCAGGTGAATTAGTCAAACCACTGCAGAGATATGAGTGATTTTAACCTAAGGCAGACAAACAGATGGATGCTGTGCAAAAATGGCTGCAGGTGGTGCCACCATTTTTGTGTATGTTATAAAGCGATCCCAGGGCTACATTTGTGTAAAAAAATTTCCGGATCCGTTAAACGGTTTCCGAGATATGTGGGTTTATGTGTGGAAACAGACGCACAAACGGCCGCTGGGCAGAGAGGAAAGGTCAGAGGTCAAGGTCACTTGGTTAGGCACCAGTTTACATGTGACCCAATAATTTGTGTAAGTTTTGGAAAAATCTGTCCAGTAGTCTCAGAGGAGTTCTCCGGAAAGAACGCGGCTGCAGCAGCGGCGGCGGCGGAACCCGGTCAAAAACATAGTATCTGCAAAACTTTGTTTTGGCGGATACAATAATATTTTCAAGTACAGGGTCAGATTAATACCCTTTATTTCCCAGAAATATTTTCAACGACATGGGAACTATCAAATGAATGTTAAATCTGAGTCTTTGAAAAAGTGGACTCTGGGCATGTGAGTTATTCCATCCCTATATTGTGACACTCCTTCACTGTATCTGAATATCAGAAATTTACATGTATGTCTCTGTAAGGATAAATGGATGTCTAGGTAAACTGTATGGAAACACCAGTCATAAATTAGTCACCTTTGGATCAATTGTTCATACATATAATCAATACCTAAATGATAGAAAGCTGTTTGGCACTGATTTGCAATACTCAATGTTATTGATAAACTGTCAAATAATCATAGAGCATTATAAGGTCAAAGACTACACAAGGAGACCACTGGCAAGATTAAATCACATTAAAAATGTTTGCACATGCACCTGTGCATTTGGGGAAAAACTGTATATGTTTACGTAGAATCAAAGTGATTATTTCCCTATTTGTGCAAATACTGTTTTATTTGTTAGAATATTAACTTAGTTAAGTCTGATATGCTCTACAAAAATTCAGACAGTTAAAAGGCCTATTCACATACCAGGCATGATACATATACATTAATTATAGCGTTTTCTCCTTTAAACACCATGTTATCTCAAAATACTCCGTTCAAAAACTGGTTGCTTACTCCTGAAAACAAGTGGAAAAAAAAGCTTAAACCAGGTGCAATCAGGGCCATAAGCATAAACATAGCACACACACCACCTGGTAGCCATACCGCGCAACTTCACAAATCAAGATTTTCAAGCTTTCAACTGGTATTTCTTCTGTGTTTCTTCTTTTCTTTTCTTCTCTTTGTTTGAAACTTATCGCGCTTACAGAACAATCAGACCTCTGTGGTAAACATGTTCACTCACACACAGAATCATAAACATGCATAAAACAGGTTAACTGGAGATAGTAAGTCCATGTGTCGGGATACTTTTGCTAGGAAACATTTTTATATAGTCAAAATGGACAAATAGCATAAGATTATACTGATACAATGTGGGGTTGGGGATGTCCCCACACTGTATCACAAGCAGTTGCTGATGCGCGTGGCTGACAATGTTCCAAGACCAGTTTGATGACAGCAGTCTTTATTCAATAGCAAGTGGTCTGGGACAGTCTCTCTCTCTGAGAGAGCCGCCCAGTCTCCCTGACTCACTCTCTCTCTCTCTCAGCGCACACTACAGATAGTTTTGTTACAAAGCTTACATGTGACATATGAGATGTACATATCCATATTTCTGCATTTTGTCATAAAAGCTAAACCTTATTGGATGACTCAAAGTAGGTCACAATTACATCAGAGTTATAAGTTGACTTTATGTTTTGCCAGATTTTACTGGATGAAAGTATTCTGGAAAATCCCAAGTTTGACCTGACATACATCCAGTTATAGTCTGACCTACAAGTCCTATTTGGAGGACAGTGCTTATAAACACATGCGGAGTCTCATAAAATAACATGTTTTACTTGTGTTCTACCATTCCCTCATAAAGACTAAACACATAAGTCATTCTGTGTCACTATTTCTGTTTGTACAGACTTAAAATAGACCTTAATGGTTTGGTGTACTGTTCTCTAATTAAATTGGGAGAGAAGCCTATATGTGTGTGTCTTGATGACTGGTTGTCGGGTGTCATCAATTATGAGAAGTCATTAATTGTTCAGTCTGACATGCCTGAAACTGAGCTTAAATTTGTGAAATATGAAATGTGAAATATTCCTTGAAATGTGTGTTAAGTCACAAATATGCACTTTCCTACTCCATAACATATCCCTCTGGTATTCAGAATGAGGCTCCGGCCTCATTGGCAAAGTCGGAGAAAATTTAGTTATTGCAAGAAATATAACTGGGATACAGATGACAGAAATACATAATGTGTAAAGATCAAGATACACTGCTTAAGTCTGTATTTACTGCAAGATCAGGTACCATTATAGTGGATAGAACTATATATTTAGCTAGCACAAGGGAAATGTGATGGATATATGTCGGTAGAGAGTAAAGTATTACATCACTGATGTGGGTTGTGATGGAATTACACAGATCAAGATAGATGTGAAATACATGAACATGTCACATTTCCAGATGTAACAGTGTAAGGAATAAGATAGTGCCTGTTTTAAATTTATGGAGCAGTACTACAATGCCTAAGCTAAAGCTTAATAAGCTGAGAAACAGCATATTTAAATCTATAGCTACACATACATGTTCTAAAGACAATTTTTTTGTTGTGAATTGACAATCCTTAACTATCTTAAAGAGAAAATGCTGATGTATAAGGAATCAGGAACAACATTGCAACTATGAGGACATAATTTGACATCTTAATATACGCATTACAGCATAAGATTATATAAGTATGACAGCATCTAAATAGAATTAAGAAATAAATATCTTAATAGATATGAGTATAACATCATACACAGATTATACAAGTACAATGCCTACAGTATAAGCAATGGAATAATTCAAAGTATGTGAACCATTTGAACATAATGTTACTGATGTTACATAAAGATGTTCTGTCAAACAGCAATATGCATTACCAATTATAACAAGTGAATTAGCAATGCCTGTAGCTAAACATACAATTCCTATGGGAAAAGTGATCATGAATTCCTAATCTGACAAAGTGTATATACTCTGTGCCTACTAAGAGTTTAACATATACACATGTACATGACTATCTGCTCTGTGTGTTGATCAGGACCAATGATTCAAAATACATCTTGGCTTTCATACTTGCCATTGGGACAAGTTGAATTGTGAATAATGGAAGGTTGATATGCTATTCCTTTAGCATAACACAACTGGTGTACCTAACCAGCGAAGAAGTACATAACAGACATAATGTCATTCCTAACGACAGAGGAATGTTGTACGTATATTCCCATTGATTACCATTTTTTGTGCATGCACAAGGCGAAATATATGTGAAAATGTGATGATAATGAAAATAAATCCCTGACAGTTGCATGTATCAATCTAGACCATATGGATTTTGATGGTAATTTTATTGTGAGCTCATTATGTGTAAGATCAAACATACATCTGTAGAGTGATGATTAAATTAAATGAAAAATGTTAATGCTTGAAATCCTTGTCACTCCACATTTTGGTTTATGGGTTATCAGTATCATGAATGCAGTGACCAGAATGCATTTGCTCATGAAATATGTCTGTCATAGTACGCGTGAATGTGAATTCCTATTAGAAGAATTCCTGGGCTAACCTGCATATTTTTGCCTGGCATTTCCAGCTATTAATGAGGTTAACCATATCAAACCCTTGTTTGAGGCAATAATGTGACCACAGGTCAGTGCATTATTGATTTTTGGAGTCATCACACTCCCCAGTTTGTCCAATTCCCTATATATTGGGGGGCTTCCCAAGAACCCGTGTTTGAGGACCAAACTGTAACAATTGAAAATAAGCATCGCATTGTGCTTTGGTTACACAATGTGCTACCATTCCATTAAATTTATAGCCAAGAAAGCATTTCGATACCTGTTGATTTGGTATGGAACAACACATGAGAAAATCTCAATATAAATGAATGCTAACATGCTGATGGTTTTGCATATTGCTCTACTCTAGGAATTATTGTATTTAAATCAATACAGTCATTTGTGACATTGCATATTAACGTCTGAGATAGACATTACTGTATCAAATCTAACATTGATAGTTCTCTACTGTTTCATGTTTTTTTTTGTAAGCCTCTTCCTAACCTATCAATTAGACAGAGACATTAAATTATATCATATTACAACTATGACACATCAATAAGAGAAAGTTACAGAACATAACATACATATTTTTTTTTGTTTACAACATATACATGCAAAATATTCTGAAATGCCCCAAATTTACATTGGGCATTTAAAATTCAGAGTCTCTGGTTTTGTTTTTCATTACCTCAGGAATCTTGTCTTCTTCGGGTCTTCTGATGTCTTCTCACCTGACTTGGTTTCTTTTTTTCTTTCTGGAGTCATTGTATGGAAGGTGATGCAGAAGATAGCGGTAAAACAGCAAATCTGCTTCTAGTAGTGGCAGGAACATAGCGAGGAACTTGTTGTGAGATAACACACAGTGCACGTGGTATGGCCAGGAGTATTGTTGACATAGGCCCGAAGCTGGCTTGTCCCGATATTGATTTTTTTTTGGTGTGGCTGGTCCAAACAATGATGATCTCAGGTTGAGATATCACAGCACTTTTTTTAGCGAAAACAGTCATTTTTGCAACTTGAAGTCACGGGTAAAGCAATATGCTGATTACAGTGTCCTTTTGGTTTAAAGATACAGAGAGAGTCTTTGATCTTCTCAAGCAGAGCCCTGAGAAACTGCAGCAAAGTTAAAGTTTGAAGAGAGAGTTCTTAGCAAAAGTTTGATACCTTCAGCAGCAGAGATGACATTCTTGATGTTAGGCTGTGATCCGGTACCTGGGTTGAAGTTCCAATGCAGTTGTGAGAAGGGAGACCAGTCAATGGCACCTGTGGTTGTGAGAGGGGATCTTCATTCTTCACTCCAGCTGGAAGCATTGTCGGTTTTTCTGGCGCTGATGTGCTTGAAGTGAATCCCGGTTCATCCACCAAACTGATACAGGACCCGGTCTCTACCATAATGATATAGAGGAGGGGTGTGGAGATGTCCCCACACTGTATCACAAGCAGTTGCTGATGCGCGTGGCTGACAATGTTCCAAGACCAGTTTGATGACAGCAGTCTTTATTCAATAGCAAGTGGTCTGGGACAGTCTCTCTCTCTGAGAGAGCCGCCCAGTCTCCCTGACTCACTCTCTCTCTCTCAGCGCACACTACAGATAGTTTTGTTACAAAGCTTACATGTGACATATGAGATGTACATATCCATATTTCTGCATTTTGTCATAAAAGCTAAACCTTATTGGATGACTCAAAGTAGGTCACAATTACATCAGAGTTATAAGTTGACTTTATGTTTTGCCAGATTTTACTGGATGAAAGTATTCTGGAAAATCCCAAGTTTGACCTGACATACATCCAGTTATAGTCTGACCTACAAGTCCTATTTGGAGGACAGTGCTTATAAACACATGCGGAGTCTCATAAAATAACATGTTTTAATTGTGTTCTACCATTCCCTCATAAAGACTAAACACATAAGTCATTCTGTGTCACTATTTCTGTTTGTACAGACTTAAAATAGACCTTAATGGTTTGGTGTACTGTTCTCTAATTAAATTGGGAGAGAAGCCTATATGTGTGTGTCTTGATGACTGGTTGTCGGGTGTCATCAATTATGAGAAGTCATTAATTGTTCAGTCTGACATGCCTGAAACTGAGCTTAAATTTGTGAAATATGAAATGTGAAATATTCCTTGAAATGTGTGTTAAGTCACAAATATGCACTTTCCTACTCCATAACAATACACATGTTATTGATATAATTATGTACCTTTCTAACTCCACAGAAAGAACTGAACATTATTAACTTGACATATGACTCCCATCAATAAGACACCTGACACCATTTTATACCCTACATGTTAAGATTCATCTTGTTGACAGGTTTTCCTTTATCAGGACAATATCAATACTTAACTTTATCATTTCACTTGTATCTGTAGTCAGTGATTAACAGATAAGTATGATGAACTTAAACCCTGGCATTATCATTAATTAAAGCCTGCAGAGATTCAGTCTGGTATTTTATATACAGTGATACTGATATCAGTGATAGATTATTTGGTTTGGTCCAATATATTGATATATATTGATATATGATTATCAGTATCTTTGACAAACAACATTGCAGTTATTTATGAGACTGACAAGTTTAATATAAAATTATTGATGACTATGACAAGGTTCAATGTAACCTAAGATGATGTTGCTTTTGCACACAAAATTGTGATATCCTGACTGTGCATTCCATTTAGGATGATAGGGCCTACTTAGAATTGTGACACCTGTCATTTCAAAAACTGCACAGCAATGAGCATTTATTTATTATCCAGGAGAACTTAGTTAAAACAACTTGTGTATCAAATATGAGAAAAAAACTTAGAGTACTTCAAAAGTTATGGGGTTCACAAAAGTTTTACATTTTGGCCAATTGGACCTTGTCATGGTTCTCATTTTTAACTCTTCTAGGATTTTGGTTAAGATAATTTGTTACAATTTCAGGGGAAAATATACAGTGCTTCAAAAATAAAATTCTGTGTTTAAAAGATATTCTACAGACGACAGACAATGGGACTGATTGGGGGGGGGGGGGGGGGAGGGGGGTTGAATGGACATATAAACAGATACACAAGGTTTCAGGACACCAGATGCAATCAGGACACTAGATTGCTGCCATTTAAGTGTCTCAAAAATAAAAAAAAATTAGAGAAAATACAGATGGAACCACCTGTCATAAGCAGCTGATGAACATGCTCATGGTCAATAAATTATGCCAGAATGATGCCATTTCACTCATTAGTTATTGAGATACTGGAGGTTTTGTATCAAAATTTTGATTATAATTGGGTACTAAAACAAGCCTTATAGCTTGGAGGATACAGGTTGCAGTGACCTACTTTCTCGTTTGCAAGGAGATTTTTGATTGACCTCTCTGGATGCACAGTTAAAAATTTTTAGGTCCAGCGGTTATGATTTGTGCCGTGCCAAAAGACGTCCAGACGGTCAACAGCAGGACCACGGATAAACGATGATTGCTATGAAGCTAAGCATGACTGAAAGTCAGCTGAACTTAAAGGGATATAATCAGGAGCAATATTATGCCTTTTCTTTCACATTATCAGTTCAGTTTTGCTTTATATAACAGTTGCCTAGCAAAACCATCCCAGCACACTGTCTCAGTACCTTGCATACAGCTTTTCAACACCTTGTTATGGTTCTGCGTGTTGGGAAACACAGTCCATGTGTGTCTGTTTACCATTTCAAGGCCACGTTGCAGAGGTGCACTTGTGAGCCGCAACATGCGGTGCTTCAGCCAGCATTAACATGTATTACTTTTTTTGGGCCAAGTCAGTCAGGGCATCTCCTGATTGACAAGTGTTGTGACTCCCTGATGCACACAGCTCCATGCACTGTGTTTATGTTGACAGCTGTGATCGCACCTGGTCCACTGTTTATAACACTCATTTACAGGGGTTAGCAAACGGTTTAAAGGCAATATTTTGGCAAGTACAGATTTATTATGAAGGAAAATAGCTATTTTTGTGTTAATTCTACATGCTTTACAGATGATTAGGCTCCTTTAAAGTTAATTTGTCTCATGGTCTGGTTAATTCGAAGTGACATGACACTTCTAAGCAGTCAAGCATTGTCTTCTCACTCAGTTTTTCACTACAGACAGCTAATTTTACTCATTTCATAATGACATATGGCTGATCTCTAAGTGCCTCCCTTCATATCGCCACAGGGCATGTATACCGTGTATGTAACCATTGGCAAATATAGCATCAGCCACCTGCTGAAAGCATAAAAGGACGTCACATAATGTTACAAACTCCCCTCAAGTGTGATATCCGGTTTGCTTCTAAAAAGAACATTTGCAAAAAAAATCTTGATATAATACCAGACTCTGCACAGTCCTATAGGAAAGACTTTTGTAAAGATTAAACCATGCAGAACAGCAGAGCCAAATATTCAGCTGTTCATTCTCACAACTATGGATATGTAATAATTACATATATATGTGTGACTATATTAACAACTGTTACACAAAGCAGAAATGGAATTTCATGATATGTGAGTATCACAAATACTTGGAGCAGGTAATGAGCTTGACAGAGGTATTGTGTCATTGATCATTCTTTCTGAAATAAGTCAGTAATGGATACCATGAAGAATACACAGTCACACATTCATACACTTAACAATAATTAACATACAAAGAAAGAGAAAATGGCTTGAAATTTACCAAAATACTGTTAAAAAATGTGCCATTGTGACGATCCATTGAAAATGCAAATCAAATACTGTAGTATTTGCAAGTCCTGCCAATAGGTCCCTCAAAATCTGGAAGTTTTTTTTTAAATATACAGTGAATGAAGTGCTTTAAAGTACAGGTTTAATACAAGTCTGCCCTGTAGATAGTGGGTACTTTATCTGCAGATTAACCCTAAAACATTGAATCTTAATGGTGTTCATCTGTGTCAGCAGTCTGTACATTTCTTTGTTCGTCTGTACTGTAGTGAGTCCTTTAGTGCTACTGGTTTGATGGAAAGGTTAATGAGATACTGGTGAAAGTAAAAATTTACTAGATGTGAAAGTAAATTAGTTGAATTTTAATAGCAAAGCACAATCAGTTTTTGCTGCTCAAAAGGAAGGGGTCTGGACCCCCTCTGGATCCGCCACTGATATTCAAAAGAATTCATGCTATTATTTATCATTGTTTTAGAGTAAACCCATATTCTAAAGCTATGGCTGCAGCTTTCTGCAGTATATTTTATATACTTGTTGACTCATAACCATAGATGGGTAATATATTGGATGTGTGCATAGAAAACCTCTTGGGAGGGAAATTATTGTGTGTACATATGGCATGTGACATCATTTTATAAATATATATATATATATAACTTCTGTCATTGTTTAGTTTCAGTGCAATTCCTCATTGGCAATGAACTAACTTGTGTATTCATGTTCCATTTTTCTACACAGTGAAAAAGCTTGGCTATACTTGCATCTCTTTCTTTTATTGATTCATATATTTGTGCGTGTATTTCTGTTGCAGTAACAATTTTGGCCTCACTATTCAGTCAAACTGCAATCAGTAACTATTTTGGCCACACTATTCAGTTCAACCACAATGCCTGTGATCATTTTCTGTGTATTCATGTTCCATTTCTCTAATTAAATAAACAGAGCACAAAGGTAGTACACCTGATCCTCATATGATTCAATATCAATAAGCTGAAAGCTTATTCAGAGGCTTTGGGCAAACACATGGAGTGAGCAAATGATGTACCTGGTATGTGTTTTTTTTATTTTAATTATACTGGACAAAATATTTGGCATTTTGTCAGCTGGCAGGAAGGATACATGCAAATATGTCTAACCATTCTTGAAATGGTACAGATGAACAACACAAGTTTGGATTGCATAATACACCTATATGAATGACATTTTTACAATGCTCATACATATACTGGTACCATTATATTATCTTTGAGGGGATTGAGGCAAGCACAAGTAAGCAACAATAACCCCTGGACTTATTATAATGCCCCCCACCCCAAACAAAAAAAGTAATCCATGTAAAAAAAAGGAGAGGCGATTTCCATAGAATAATCATTTTTTGGTGGGTCCTAAGTCTTCAGTGTCACTGTCAGTGAATTACTGGTCAACAAATAAATCGCTACTGTCCATTTATTTATGACTGTGGTGAAAAGCCCTTTTATGATCAGGCATAATTGAGATAAAAAATATATACTTCCACACCTCCCACTCTCCCAACACGCATATATATCTGTCATCATATCTGAAGAGTTTGCCTGCTCTGAGAGATAGCATTACTTTGATGGCCACATTCCACAGTGGCAGTTATATACAGAGGTGTGCAACCTCTGTTTCTGTCTGGGAGGTAGTTTTCCCATATTCCACATGCAAGTATAACTGAAGAACTGAAACTGGCTGTTATTAAAGAGACAATAGTAAGACAATTTAATTGAATATTTAATCATTTCCTTTTTTTATGGGGTCAAAATTGATCAGTACTTTTATATTACTATTTATATATATCACATCCTTTGCTGTCCAAAGTACAAGTTAATGGTGAGTGGAAATTATCTGAGGTAGCTAAATTGAACTAGATGATACTTGGGTATATTTTTATACTTTTTATATATTAACTGCTGTAAACCTGCAATTTTTAGCAATTGTAATGTAAATGTTAAACTGGTGTAAAGGATGCGGTTTTGGTTATTGTTGTAACACAGGAATACACCTGGATTACAGCTGTTATCGAACAAGGGCCATAAATTGAGGATAACATATATCCTCTGTTGTGTTTTACTAGTAAAGTGTGGCATCAGTAGCAGAAGCGGATCCTGGATTGCAGCTGTTATTACATATTAAACAAGGGCCATAAATTAAGGATAACATATATATATATATAAAATCCTCTGTTGTGTTATACTAGTTTAGTGGAAGCAGAAGCGGATCCAGAGGGGTCCAGACCCTCTCTTTTTCTGTCACCGCAATATTTTCTAAAGGGTTTCAGACCAAATTTTGTGGCCTGGACCCCCCTTTCCCGGACCTAAGGTTTTTCATTAGACGTCCCAGGTTAACACGCCCCCCCCCCCCCCCCCCCGACACCTGAATCCTGGATCCACCCCTGAGTTGTGTCATAATATCTCAAAACCTTTACAAGAACGCACTGAATTCAGTTATAGAAGTCACATGATCAATAAGTGTGCCCCATTTGGTTATCAATTGTGGGGCAGTTCATGAGATAAAACGTAAAAGATTTTACTTGCATCATATTTGCAAACATGAATTTATAAAATTTCATAAAGAAAGCCCTGGGTACAGTACTACAAACAGTATTCTTAAGTTAAATTGGGTAGACCTGCTCATTGGTTAGACTGCCAATTATTCCGACAGCCCATCAGACAACTTCAGTGGGTGGGTGCCCTACAGAAATTACAATTTCAAGCCAGCAGGCCTTCAGCTTTTTCACCCATTGTCAGTTTTGCAGTTGAGTCCACACTATCCAAGTCAAAGTACAAGTCGTAGTCCACAGAAGCTGAATCCAAGTCCAAATCTGAATCCTCAATGAATGCTCAACAAATCACGCCCACAATCTTGTATTTTAGACCCAAATAGATAAAACTGAGTAATTTCTAACTTTTAAAAGAAATTGTTAATAGTCTTTTGATAGATTTTCATGTCAGAGTTTTTCCGGTTGATCAAGTCCTGACCTCAAGAGTCCTGGCAAAAGTCTGAGTCCTTGAAAAAGTTGACTCGAGTCCAAGTCTGTACCTGAGTCCAGAAGACATGTAATCATACACTTCAATACCAAGCAATAAATGATGAATACTTTTATCTTTTTTTATTTCATTTCAGGACTTCCATAAGGCTATCAAAATCTGATCATGCTCAGCTTACATAAGCGGTTGATGCTGCTAAAACTGATCGGGATCACATCATTTGTACTATCAATATGTCTGCTGTTGAAAAGCATATCAATAAAGAAGCCAGCTTCCTTTTCTCCAAGTAAGATGCACAAAGACATCTCTGCTGATGCTGAGGATACAGCATATTCAGAGCATGATGGAGAGATACTTCTGTCAGATGGAGATAAGAGATTCCTGAAACTCAAACAGGGAGAAGGCGAAGACACCATAGAGACATATGATGATGAATCAAATGTTATTCCTCTGTTCCCTGATGTTCCTCATGAAGCAGATGGTTCCAAAGGTGATCCACAAGAAGATACACCTGAATACTTCGAGGAGAGAGAACAAATAGTGAACAATGAGTTCAAAGAAAAATCAAGCTTAGATGACACTCATAAAAGTACAGCTACTGCTTTTTTCCACCCACCGATCCCAAACACAGGCAAATTTTCTCATGGACATGGCAGGTTGATACAACCTAATTTTCAAGGCATTTTCCATGATAAGCATATCAGAAACAGGGTTCAGGAGATAAATGGGACATACACGCAGAATAAAATTTCTCCTACCATTGTGAAAGATCTTCCAGATGTACTGACACCAGGTGGCACACAGAAAAGAATGGACTTATTGAAAAGAATTAGGCTAACAAGAAGATGGAGAAATAAAAATATCAAGAACACCAACCAGAGCACAACTCCAAAACCTAGAGAAAAACCATTGTTCAAGAAATGGCATGAGTATACAAATGAACAGTGTTCAGGGCATTTCACTGGCTACTCCTATGAATTTGCATATCTTAAAGATGTTGTGGTTACAAAAGAATATGCCATTGGTCAAGCAGGAGGGGAAGAAATGTCAAAGGTCATGGGTCAGGATGAGTACAAAGAGTATTATAAATTGTTATTCAAGTTCTATCAGCTTAAATGTGTTGACCATCCTAAATATTTTTTCAATGGTGAAAACCACCTAAACAAGTGGCTAAAAATTTTGTATGCTGACCAAATAATGGACACAAGCCAAATCAATTACATCAATGACCAGTTCACCATTGCAGTCACTCGCTATGAATATGTCAATCTGTATCATATTATGACTGATTTTTACAACGCTTTTCTTGTGATGAAATTCTTTGGAAGGACCAGGCTGGATACAAACATACTGATAATAGATGCTCATCCTAAAGGCTCCCTGGATCCACCCTGGTCAGTTCTTTTCAATTCATCCATCAGACTGAACAGTCTTCCAAAGGTGACCCTATTCAAACATCTTGTGTGGGGAATACAAGGATATAACAGCCCTTTGTCAAAGTTTGATGCGGACTCACTACCATATGCAGAGGAGTTTCGTCATTTTTTTCTAAAGAGTTACAATATTTCAGAAGGCCATATAAAGAACTGCAATCAAATCAATATACTTTTTATCTGGCGAAGGAACTATGTGGCTCATCCACGCAACCCTACAGGATCTATTGGTCGCAAGATTAAAAATGAGAGAGAGCTGATGCGTGCCTTGAAAAAGAGATATCCTTCTTTCCATATAAAAGGGATCCAGTTGGATCAGCTTCCAATGTATAATCAACTTAGAATTATCTCATCCACTGACATTCTGATTGGCATGCACGGTGCTGGGCTGACCATGTCTCTATTTCTGCCAGAGCATGCTGGGCTTCTTGAGTTTTATCCTATTTACTATTCAAATTCAAATGTTCATTTTGCAAAAATTGCTCAATGGCGAAAATTAACATATGAACAATGGGTTAACCCAGACTCACGAAATGAATTGCCAGATAGGTATACAAACATACCACCTGAAGTTCTGCTCAAAAAAACAAAAATAATAGTTTCACAATTATGTCCAAAGCCTCCAGACACTGATTCAGAGGAAAATGTAATCTCAAATAACATTCTATAGCTCCATCCACAGAAACCAGAAAAAAATTGTTCAAGATTAGCCATGTTTGGTGATTGAAACTATTATGCATGTTATGTGCCACCATACAAATTCTCCAAAATTGGCATAAATTAATTCTAGAAATTACTGTGGATAAGATGGAATAAAATAGTAATTTTAATAAATGCAAACATCATTTACAAATATTTCCTGTATCATGGCCTTTTTTCCATTTGCTGAACTACTCATCCGAACAAAAAGAATTTATCAATGGGCAAAGAAAATATAAACTAGAATAGCAGCTGAAACTGTCAAAAGCCCTCAGCCAAAAGACCAGTGTGAATGCATGGAAACAGTAACAAGTTTGAAATATCTGTTCTCACACTGATGTATATCAGTACAAATTTCTCTAGCTTAAGTTGTAAACTTGAATGACAGAAGCATATGTTGTACCTATATATGTTGTACCCAACTTCAAACTTTACCCAGAATAAGTTGATATATAACTGTCCTGAAGAAATGAAGTACCTGTGTTTAATTCTTTCTGAGATATCCCACTCACAAGGCAAAACTTGGAAAAGGCAAAAAAATATCCATAAAAATTCAGATACTTTTGGTGGCACCACAAGCCAAGTGCACCAGTTACACTTACAGGTCATAAAAACCTATAAACCTATCATGTTTCATAACAATCCATCCAGTGGTTTCTAAGGAAGTTGCTCATCCCCCCCCCCCCCCCCAGATGAGCTCTTGAAAAGATGATCAAGGTACCCACCTATATGAACTCTCCTGAGTTTTTATTGATATACATCTGCCCTAAGATATGAAGTACCTGTGTTTTATCCTTTTTGAGATATCCCACTCACAAGGTAAATATTTAGGTCCAGATGCCAGACACTGAGAGGGATGGGTGGACAGCATGGGTGATGACAATAGCTCATTGGACTATATTGGACCTTGAACTACTGGAAGTCTTATTTCTTAATCTGGTTCTTATTCTAGAAAACAACTAAATATTAGAATAAATATTCAAGGTACTTATTACCAGGGGAGGGTCCAGGATTTACGAATAGAAAGGGTTCAACCAATGAAGACTAATAACAAAACTTTAAAAAAAAGTGCTTCAAAAACAGGCAAAGAAAAGGGGTCCAGACCCCCTGTACCCCCTGGACCTGGTTCTGTTTACTGATAAAGTTTCACATAATTGCAATTACAGTCGTAGCAAAATCATAGCAAGAACACATTATATATACTTTCAATAATAAATATGGTTAACCTTGTACATTTTTATGCTATTAAAATATCTGATTAAATTTTTTTAAATACTTCATGAGATAACCATGATTCAAAAACCTTTCATTTATGTCAAAGGTACAAGGTGATATTAAAATGCTTATGCTGCCTCTGCTGATAATACTGGTGATGTACCTGCAAATTATTTTGGCTGCTGGATCACTTCAACTGATTGTTACACTGACAAAGTGTTAGAGACTGTGCCTGTGCAGTAAGGTTTGTGCACATTAACTCTGAGGCCAACTCTTGTAACCAAGTAAAAGTATAATGTTGCATGAATACATGTTAGAACAATTACATACCTGCTGCTGCCAGCACAATTAATTTTTATGATGAAAAGCTTGGAAGTCATTTCTAAAAATAACAGTACGTTTATTGGCCTAGGTGACTTAAAAACTGATTGCACATGTAACAAATCATACTGTGTCATTTATTGTTCATGCAAATATGGTGTCTATGATGAATGGAAATTATCATTGCTGTTACATACTAGGTAATGTGTATGTGTATATATATATATATACACACCAGGCAATGTTTACTTTTTTCCTGCCAAAATATACTGCAACTTAAAATCATTGAGCATTTGTTCATGAAACTAGTTTATTATTGTTTTCACATCCCATCTAGGATAAGAGTAATGGTTATAATTGTATAAGGTGTGAGGAATTTATGATTGAACCAAAGTTTGATCTCAAGAATTATATTATAATACTCTAGGTGATGAAGATGTAAGGTATACATATGTGTATTATATTTGCATATCGTCAGTCTCCAGGACATTGAAGATAACTGTCTCTTGCTGTAACTGTGGCTGTTTACCAAAGTACATTTGCAAGTTCAGTTATAGTTACATTATATAAAAAACTTAAATGCTGACATGAGGGTAAAACCTATCCACTTTTAGTGACTTCCAGTCATACTGCAAATTGAAATAGATTCTAAGGCTAAAATTTTAATTTCTTAGGTTTCAAAGGTTATGTAAGTAGGGTATAATTTTTTGTTTGTTTATATTCAGATTTTATTTTAGTAATAAAACTGAATGAAATACTGCTACATTTTTCTTCTTTTAGCCAAGGTTAGACATGGGATAATTCATATTATCACAGTACAGACACAATTGTACCATATAAGTTTCTGAAATACATAGACATGCACAATGTTGCTGTGTGGACCACAAGAATCATCGGGGGTGGAGAAAGTGTGGGGGGGGGGGGGGGGGGGGGGGTTGCCTGTGAAGACACAAGACAACCCTGCAGCCACCTAGGACAGACTTGATCAAATAAACCTAGGCCTCCAGTGATTGTTGGCCCACAAACCCTCAGATATCCTACAGAACACCATTACTTCACTGGTCAAATCTTGTATCCACTCCTCCAAATTTAACTATTTTTCGAGTATGCCATGCTTCCATAGTCAGGAGCATGCATTTTATTTTTTTCCAACTTTACTGTGAACTGGGCTTCTTAACAAAGCAAGCTTCTTTTTAAAGTGGGTGTTAATAAGTAAAATATGATATCCAGCTCTTCTGAAAAAACGAAAGGAACCTATGGGTCACAGCACTCAGCTGTCTATGAAGGTATTATTGTCCAGGCAGAAAGGTATAATTGCCTTGCAGATGGCAGAAATAAGGCAGAAAAGCTTAAAGACCAGCAGAATTGGCTTTTTGCTGGACTGAAATGGAAGATAAGTGGAAGAAAATTTAAAATATGCCTGTAGTGCTACTTTCTATCACATTTCATCATTTATATAGCTATAATGAATATGGTATATTAAAAACACAAAGTTACTCTAGGTACAACCTGATAAAAGCCAGGGAAACATAAACTAAAGGATTAATAGGGGTTCCCAACTGCATCACTCAGTCAATAATAAGACTGACTCAAACATGGTTATCTGCCTAAATAACTACCAGTAAACCAATCCACTCAAGCATGGCCCTCCCTCCCCCCTTCCCCAAAACACAATTTTTGTATAGGGCTGTTACAGGCTATGGTATTATGATTGTGATAATGACAATACCTTTGCCTAAGAAACCATGTGTCACAAACATGGATCTGGTGTTCAGAAACTGACAGGCTCCGAGAGGGCTGTGTAATTCTTATTAAAGTCAAAAGGAAACACATGCATTATGTATACCTCAAACCTTCCAAGAGTCCAGGAACTTGAGGAAGTCTTTGTGATTATATCATCCTAGCCATTATAGTACTTTTATACATTTATAATCCATAAATTTGGACAAAATTAGGTTTAAAGCACATTTGGTGCCTAAGACATGCCTCTCAACTTTTTTAAATCAATATCGGGAGAAAGGCCTAAAATTTATAGCGCGAGTGAAGCGAGCAATCAAGCCCCCTCCCCCAAGGGAAAATTTTGTTAAAATATAGATAGATTTGAAGGCATTTTAGACATGGCGGGAGCCTAGAAAAGACTTTATTTGTAATCTACAATTTTGCCTTTGATCAGATTGTTATCTCGTTCGCTTCATAAATCAGGCACTTTTTAAAACCAAGGTGGAAATCTTAAAATCTGTAGTTTGTGTTTGAGTTTGTTTAAGCATAATGATTCGGATAATTTCTGCATTGAATGGTCTGGGCCAGGTAAAGTTTTGAAGCACAGTCAGGTATTTCCTCTTTCCAGAATACTTTTCCTGGTTTTAAACTCTGTCTCATTCAATTTTCTTTGTGTGTATATACATAAGACAGTGTAACCCCACACATTCACTCAATGTGACATATGCACAATGACTTCAACAATTGGATGTTTATAAAGCCTAATTCACATGCACACATTTACTCATGTAATTATATTTGCAAATGAAGTAAATTAAAGCCAGTGAGTTAAAATCTTCATAAAGTTTATTTACATTGTGTTCACATGTCATTAATGTTACAGTATGCAAATTGACATTTAAACACACTATAAGAGTTGAATAAGGGCCAAAGGACCCAAAGTTCTTGTGTGAATATTTCCTGTTTTAAGACACTATAGTAATAGAAACAAGAATTCTTCTATTCCATTCGGATAGGATATTCTGGAATGGGACAATTTTGACAAGTACTTTACCGACCGGTCTTTTTGCCTGAAAAGGCTTTAGTTTGAACTGCATGATTTGAAATAGTTCCAAATCTGGGCCGATCAAATCCAACAATAAATGTCTGCGAAAGTTGTGAGAAAAATGTGTGTAGACTGTTTTCTTCAAATCTGCATTATGAATGGGGCATATGTTATGATATATAGCCTATATGCTTCATTTTTATTACTTTTTATTGCTTTTACCAAGATGATATGACATACCACATTCCAAAAATGTGCACTCTCTAACAGACGCTTAGCATTAAAAGAGTGACCCGTGGGTCATGACGCTCAGCCGACTGACATGTTGGCAATATGTCCTTGCACAGACAACTAATTAAGATAATGTTGGTAGCATCATTGTTCATGCATACTGTAGATTCAGATAATATCTTGGGCTTAAAATTTGGTTGTTTATGAACAAAATGCATATCGTGGAGTATTTGAATTGGTGGAAAGACTATGACAATTTTAGGAAATCATGGTTATTACATTTCCACACGCAAGGGAGAAGAGGACATATGTACACAGGTTTAGTATACACCGGTGGCTCGACTCAGATGCATATCACGAGATGCGCCTGTACCGCAGTTAATCGGGTTAGTGTTGAGCAAACAAGCTTCGCCCGATCCGAGCCTAACAAAGGAATTAATCAGCCGTGACCGACATGTGCCGGACGATACATCGGCTAATAGTTGTCACATCCGATACATCGGCTATTAATTATAACACCCGATCACACCACATTCACAGGAAAATAAACCCTCACTTGATCGGAGGAAAAGTGAAATGGGACTGTCCACATGAAGGTTTTAACTTGTTTTAATCATGGCTGTATAGTCTCATGAGGCGCCTGTAAATCCCGGACGGGGCGGTGAAACAAGAGACAAGGTTCGTTTGGCAATCAACGTATCAACTATTAGGAGATTAAAAATTGGCTTAATGGGAAGACTAGACAGGAATTTTACGTATCTGAAAATTTGCGGGGGTTAATTTGCATACAATAATTCTGCAACGCTAACCGTGACTTACGCTAACATTTAAGTATAACTATCGGCGATATTTGGAAGAAGTACCGCCTGCTCATTAATGGCTGACTTTTATGCAAGCAACTATATATATGGTCGGTAATTTTCGGAATAAGTTCAATTTACAGTAATGCAAATGAGTTAACTTGGCCCTTGTCTTTTAAGCCAATAGGGAGCGTACAAATCTCGTTTTATCTCTACTGAAAGAAGGTAGAAAAGGCCAGTTCCTGAAAAAGGTTGTGCCTCGCTCAGCAACTGTGGTTACGAACATTGGAAGATGTGTCCTGTTTTTGTCGTGCCAGAAATACCCCTTTGCGCAACAGAAATGCGGTATTGTTGTATTTCACCGGAATGTTGAAAAGAGGAAATATGGAAATATGTTTTCAGTTTAAAGTAAAATTTGATATTGTTTTTTATAAACATTTCAGGGGGCCGAGTTTGTGCACTAATTAGGGTAAATAATGGAATTGACAACAGTGTTTTATATAAATCACGTATTTTTATAGTAATTTACAGGAAAAGTAATTCAGTACATTTATAATATAAATCAAAGGCATAAACATTTCAGGGGGCCGAGTTTGTGCACTAATTAGGGTAAATAATGGAATTGACAACAGTGTTTTATATAAATCACGTATTTTTATAGTAATTTACAGGAAAAGTAATTCAGTACATTTATAATATAAATCAAAGGCAATAAAAAATAGTAATTACCAAGTTTTGTACCTTTATTGAAAATTTAGCCAGCGATAATAATTATAAATAGATGAAGTGGAACACCAGCTGCCGTTAAGATGTTCTCTGTAGGCGTACATGTGATTTTTTGATCGTTGGAATCATGAATTCATGGATTACCTTGATCCACGAAAACCACGAAAATAAAAACCCCAACTAATATTTCTGAATCTACAGTATTAGCTTAAGTTCATTAAGACCCATAAGCCCAACAAATCTGATGACAAACCAACTAGCCTTTCATAAGGAATCTGGCAATTTGTGTGTATTTTGCATTATTTCTAGGGTGCTCAAACATACCCAAAAACTCTGAGAATATAGTTCACTGTGACCCAATTTCAGGTTTCTGGGGAGAACTTTTGAGGAACTCTCAGGATGTCAAGTTAAAAGATTCCAGGTCCAATGTTTATGATTTGTGCCCTGCTTTGGTATCAAATTTTTAATTATGATGGGGGTAGCTTATAAGCCCAATAGCTTGAACAATATGGGTACCAGAGACCTAATTCCAGGTTTCCAAGGAGACTTTTTATGGGCCTCCCTGCATGTTAAGATAGAAGATTCTAAGTCAAGCGGTTACGATTTGTGCCCTGTTAACAGATGACCGCATCTTTTAAGGTCTCAATAATAGAGAAAAAAATCGTAAAAAACGAAAAATACAGGTGGCGCCACCAGTCTGCAAAAACTGATGAAACACCCCATGATCAATATCCATGCACAGAATCATGATGATCAATGCATTAGTTGTTCAGATACTTGAGCTTTTGTATCAAATTTTCTATTAATCTGGGGGGGGGGGTACTTGGAAGCCCCATAGCTGACAAGTTTTGGGTACCAGAGACCTAATTCCAGGTTTCCAAGGAGTCTTTTCATGGGCCTCCCTGCATGTCAAGAAAGAAGATTCCAGGTTCAGTTGTTATGATTTGTGCCCTGTTAACAGATGATCGCATCTTTTAATGTCTTTAAAATAGAGAAAAAAATCGTAAAAATTAAAACAAGGCCTACAGGCCTAATGCAAACCTGTGCATTAGGAAATACACCAGGTATAATGCTTCAATGCTGGACCATTACTTTTCATGTATATGAACAATGCAAGTACTAAACATTTTGAATAAGAAACAATTACACAAACATCACTGCTGAAATTCTAGCATGGGTGCACACAACACAAAAACGATTGTAGCTGGCACCACCGGTCTTGTACACAACAAAACTATAAGAGATATACACATATGCCAATTTTCAGACTGATATATCAAACCCCTCCTGAGAAATAAGCAGGGACACACATTGTGCAAAAATTATTGTAGGTGGCAGCACCAGTCTTGTATACGACAAAGCCAATCGATATGTATAAATATACCCAATTTCGGGCTGACATATCAAATTCCTCTGTAGAAATAAGCAGGCACATACACTGTGCAAAAGTCAATGTACCTGGCTCCACCTGTCTTGTAAATGAGAATACCATCAAAGACGCATAGACAGGTCAAAATATCAGTCCAATACATCAAACTTCCCCAGAGTTTGATGCACTGGGCTGACAAGGCTTAGGTGAGTAAGGCAGTTGCCCCCGAGTGACCTGTGACAAATTGCTGCCTCAAGCTACTGCACTGAGTGAACTCTTGACCTGCACCTGGCTAGACTGAGTGAACTTTTGACCTGTACCTGGCTGCACTGAGTGAACTCTTGACCTGTTGCATAATCTGACACAGCTGGCAGTCTGCCAAAGCTATAAATAGATTCAGGCTGAACTTTAGTGCCAAATATGATGCAGTGAGCAGTCTGCAAAGCTATAAATAGAATGCAGCTACTGCACTGAGTGAACTCTTGACCTATACCTAGCTGCACTTCTTCCAATCCTGGCACTGTGCCAAAACTATTTATAGAGCTGACATCATCATGGCTAATGGCCATCATCAAGGCACTGGCAATCTGCCAATGGTAAACCAAGTGCTGCCATCTGAACACAAAAGTGCTCCCTACTTGAAACAAATTTGAAATTTATTTTCCCAATACAAAATGCTTCTCAGCTGACTTTTTATAAGAAAAGAAATCAGGAATATATGTAAAATTATTGCGGATGCATACTGAATGCAAAATTAAAATACAGATATATCTCATTGATGGCAAATTCTTGAATTAAGTTGAGTAGGGATCCAATAATTTATAACCCACGTACAGTTGTCTTTATATAGCCACAGAGAGCTGAATATCCATGATTATAACATTGCCTGGTATGATAAATAACTTAAATCATAAATCTAAATTTTTTGAAAGCTTTTAAAAAAACTTTTCTGTCAATGTTAACCAAAGATAACCTGAAATCTAAATGTCTAGTGGCATGATGTTATAGATGCTGATAAACTGGTGCCAGGCTAGATGTAACAGCATCACACAGCTAACATATATGGTAAAATGACTAAATTCAATCTCCATAATTCAGCCAAAAATCATTCATGTTGAACCATTAATGACAATTATTATAAGAATTATTGTAGGAATTATTCTTGTAAAATATTTAACAAACTGGCTTCAGTGGCATCAGTCATAAATAAGTTTTGCAGGTTTATAACTCATATAGCATGATACAGCAAACTGGCTAAGTTCAGCTTCCTGTAACTCAGCCAAAAAATCACTGAACCAAAACCATTTGAACAAACTTGAATTATCCACATCTGAGGATAATTAATGTGTGAGATTTAAGAATTTGGCCCAGTGGTTTTTTGAGAAGAAGCTCTTTGTAGCCACTGAGCTATAATGGACTGTTATGGCATATGACTAAATTCAGCTTCCCATAACTTAGCCAAAAGTCACTGAAAGGAGACCATTTGAACAAACTTCAGAAAGCACTACCCTAGGATTATTTCTGTGCGATATTTTGGCCATATGGTTTCAGAGAAGAGGTTTTTTGTAGCCCTCAGTGTGATACAGACACGAATGACCCCATACAAAAAAGGCCTATGCAGGTGGCGCCACCAATACCTCAATTTCAGATACGACCTCTGTGACAAACATTGGCATAAAATTTGGTGATAATAGCTACAGCCGTTTCTGAGATTTAAATTTTAATATGCTTTTTTGAATAGTTAACAAAGTTCAACCTCCCGTATCTCGGCCAAAAATCTCTGAACTGGAACCATTCGAACAAACTTGAGAAAGATTGTTCCAGCGATCATTTCTGTGAAATATTGGACAATTTGGCTGGACAGTTTCAGAGAAGAAGATTTTTAAAGCTTTTTTAGCTTTTTCCCTATAAAATCTAAGAAAATGAATGCTGTTAGGAAAAAAATAAACAAAATCCGATATAGTTTTTTGGATGACTGAATATTTGCAAAAAATTTGGTGATGCTAGCTCCTGCCGTTTTTTAGATAGCTATGGTTAACGTACAGATGACGCACAACACACGGCGCACAACAGACGACACACGACGGATGACGCCGCACCATCGCATAAGCTCACAGGTTTGCTAAAAATACAGGTAGCGCCACCAGTCTGCAAAAACTGATAAACCCAAAATGATCAATATCCATGCAAAGAATAATGGTGATCAGTGCATTAGTTGTTCAGATACTTGAGCTTTTGTATCAAATTTTTCATTATTCTGGGGGATACTTCAGGGCCCAATAGCTTGAAGTAAATGAGTAACAGAGACCTCATTCCAGGTTTCCAAGGAGACTTTTAATGGGCCTCCCTGCATGTCAAGAAAGAAGATTCTAGGTTCAGTCAATGCGATTTTGTGCCCTGTTAACAGATGATAGCATCTTTTAAGGTATCTAAAATAGAGAAAAAAAAATTGTAAAAAATCGAAAAAATACAGGTGGCACCACCAGTCTGCAAAAACTGATAAAACACTCGTTGATCAATATCCATGCAAAGAATCATGGTGATCAATGCATAAGTTGTTCAGATACTTGAGCTTTTGTATCAAATTTTTCATTATTCTGGGGGGATACTTTGGGTTTTTTGTTAAGTCACCACAGTGTCCCAAAGAACCATGACCTCTTACCTCATAAAAGATGGGTGGATTTCACTGGAAATGGGACTTAGGCAAGATATTTTACTGATTAACATTTCTGGTGAGTCTGATCAAAATCCTTCATATTCTTCATAAGTTATGGCGGTGACACCACAAAGTGGCCCATAGTGATCCGTAGACCTTTTTCAGTATGTGTGGATTCTGCCCATGATTAAGCTCGGGCAAGATAATCTTTTGGTCAGTAGTTATGGAGTTTTTGGTGAAAATCTGTTGAAGCACCGGTAACTAATCACGGTGACACTAAAAGTTAACAGAAGGACGGTATATCCTTTCTGGAACCCGCTCAGATATGCATGCTTGCTGTACTTTAGGCTATGTGTGGGGGGAATGCTCAGCAGTTTCAACTGATTGGCGCAAGTATACCATGGCAAGATCAAATTGGCAAAATCTGAACAAAGGCCTATGCTCAATATTTCCTCCATATCGGGAGTTTATCTTTCCTGATCAGGAGGTTGGGAGATGACCTCGAAAATTAGGAGGCTCCCACAAAATTGTGAGGGTTGAGGGCCTAAGACCAATTTTTTTTTGCAGTGCTGTTACAACCATTTTATATTCCTATGGTTTGAACCTCCCTTTCTTAAACTCCTGACCCTGACTAATAGGTTGTATAACACTTAAATAGATGATTAGACAGATGTACAGGCATTTGGTTTTAAAGGCCACTGTTTATCAACTCAGTGGATTGTGAATTTGCTGAATCATATTTAAAATATATATTGGTGTCCTTGTTACATATCCATTTTTTTGGGGGTAAGACTGATAGTTAGGATCTCTATCTGGTAGTGCTGAATGTAGCAGGACTGGTCCTTCCGCATGACCTGACTTTGTCCAGGTTTTTCCTTTGCATTGAACAATCTAATGCCTTAGGACCCCTTAAACTTAAAGGTATACATTTTCTGAAAGCTAAGGAGATTTCTACATTTTTTTAAAGATATACTTTGTTTTGAAGGAGTATGTTTTAATTTATAAGCGTTTTAATTTAAATATTTAACAATTAACAGTGTTTTCCAGCATATCTAAAGCAGGTACAGAATATATTCTTATATTAATTGAAAATTTAGATAAAAATCCTCCGTTTTTTTTGTTTGTGAGTTAAGTTTAAAAAATACAAAAGAAATTGAGATGAAATCTGATACTCCAATCAACAAGATTTATTTGAAATTATACAACATTTTCATAATGTTATTAATGGATACAATAATTTAAATTGATTTAATTTGTTAACTGGATGGTCAATCAAACACTGCATCTAATGACCATCTGCAGCTATCTTGACAAAGGAAATAACAGAAATGTCTGGCCACAATTGTTTTTATCAATGCCATTTGGACACTCTTCACATGATAATAAAATACAAGTGGGCACAGAAGACCAAAAATATGATCAAAAGTGTGGTATCTTAACATGAGAGAACCATATGGGATTTTTAATGAGAGAGAAGTTTTAAATCAGCCATAAAAAGAAACCTTTTGACTTTTAACTAGATATGTGAAAATTACACGTTCTCAGAATAGCTAGATCTGTTTTTTTTTTAAAACTTAGGTTATATGGTTATATACAACACAAAAGTTGGCCTTGCATTTCAGCGTGAGACTGAGACATCTGGGGGAAACATGAAAACTACACTTGGACCAAACCTCTAAACAAATTTTACTGAGATAATGTTCTGACCTGACCTCTATATAATGCAAGCTACTTTTTAATGCATAGTTTTCTGTTGCAGAAATACAGAATAAGGCATACTGGTAATGAGGTCTCTCATAAGTTATATGTTGTTCCGCAGTTGGTATTCCTGGTGCACTGGTTTACATGAAATATCAGAATTTTGGCCATATATTTTTTTAAGTGAGAAATATATATCTAAAGAATAGTCATAGGAATCCCTTGAAACTGAAAGAAGCAACGACTGGTGATTGGTTAAAGGGGCCCAATCACCAATCTGACCTTTATAAACAAAAGGTAATCCCTTGGAGCTTTAATAAAAATAGGTAAGAAAATGTGGATATCACCGCACACAGGCTGCTTGTTTTGTTTGTATCAACATGTGGGGGCCCACCAAAATAATCAATTAAAACAAGTTCAATGAGGGCACCTGGCAGCAAGTCAGATAAGCCAGAGCTTTGCAAATGGCATTTTGCAACAAGTGACCTTTCTACCACATATATGCAACCTACCTCCTTAGGTTACATGTTTTACCCTTTGTCAACATTATGTTTATACAAACATGTTGTTGATAAACAAGTTCATACATCCTTCTCGAAGGCCTAATAAGAAAATTACACTTAGATCATAAATGTATACACAGAGGAAGCTAGAAATCACATAAATTCTTTTTCAAAAGGTAAGCGAATGGGCACCTTTAATAATCCATTATTTAATGTACCTTCAATACTACTGTGAAATCTGCTGTAAAGAATTTTTCATCGAATTTTACCTAAATACTAACCAAATAAATTTAGTCTCATTTGTAGATCAAAGAATGCTGAAGCCAAATGCTGGGTAATGACACTTTCTTGCTGTACAAGGTTCTGGTTTAATGCTGTTCAATACTCTATGGCCCTTCTTTCTCATATCTCTGGCAGGATCAAAATATTTTTTTCCTGGATTATATGATTTCTTTGCATGTGTTCAGATAAGTGTTTATGATTAATTATATAAAATATAACCAATTTAATTGATTATGAAAGAAAATGACCAATCATCAATATAATTAATTCCACATCAATGCCTAAAATCATATTAAAAACAACTTGCCATAAGTCTACTCCTTCGTCATATTTTCTTGCACCATATAACAGTTCTGGAGATCTGTACCATCTACAAAGGTAAAGAAATCAGTGATTAAATAGCAAATACAGGGTTTGAATGTGTGTTAGTATTCAGAGCATATATTGTTGAATGTACCATTAGATATAACTGTAGTGAGAGATCAAGAATATCAAGAGAAAGAAAAATGCACATGACAAATTTCTGATAATCAAGTTCTGGGGTATAATAAATACTTGGTTAATTTCTTGTACCTCCACTAGGTTTTCCCATTAGCAACATTGTGAAAATTTAGCAAAGTTCTGAATGGATTTCAAGGCAGATGATTTTTTCATAATGTCTATTTAATTTAATGGATTTTGTTCCACTGAGAGGCCATTAATTGGTATTAGGGACTCACTTTGTCCTGGATCTGCCATTCATTGGAATTAGGGACTGGTTTTGTTCTAGATATGACATGTGAACTGGGCTAAGAAACCATGACACTGTACACACAGAAATCAAGGTTTGATCAGGCTTCTACTGGAGATATCCATGTAATTACTGCCTCCAGTTACATATATTGGTTTATATTTTGTTATTTCTTCCATCTTTAATTACCTAGAGCACGTTATAACCTGAATTACTGGCACAATATACATTTTTAATGTATTTTGTAAATATGTACACATATATATAAAGACCTGTTACCTTGTTGCCACTTGGTGACTATACAATCTGTGGCCTTCATTTTGAAACAACCTTGCCAAGCCAAAGTCTGCAATCTTAAGATGTCCAGTGGAGCTAATCAACAAATTAGCAGGTTTCAAATCCTGTTGATAAAATGAGAATCAGTTAAGTTTAACTTCGACCATATACTTCTTAATCTTTGGTTATGGTGAAGGAAACATTTTCTTTATTTATTGGTATCAATGTCAGACTTGAAAAAATATAGACTGACCTTTATTCTGTAAAACCATGGTTACCTGATACGCAGATACTTTATTAGGTTATAATGTAAAATATTAAAACAGAAAACCATTAGTGGCATTAGCTTGCACCAATTTGCTAAATTTTTAAAAGAGACTTCTATAATGAAACATTCGATTCTACTCAAATTTCATCTATATGGCTGTAAACTTTACAGGTAAAGTCTAGAGTCAAGGTAATATACTCAAGGTAATATGTTCATTATATAACATACTGTCATTTTTAATTTAAATATATGGTATTATTTGTACAGTGTCTGTAGACACTTTTAATGCACTTGGTTGCCTTGTCAGCAGCTTAAGATTTAAACAAATGATTGGGAGATGACATGTTGAATGACCAAAGTATGATAAATAAAAAATGAACTGTACAGTGGATTGTATTGTGAGAAAAATATAGCATTTTATTTCATATCATGGAATAATTAGGCCAAAAAAAATTAAAGGTATGGTTCTCAGGCACCGCCCGCATCAATTTCAAACCCCCGCATCAAAAATTTTTATTTTGATTTTCAATAAAAATTTTCCAATTTTGAGCTGCTGCCGCTCCGACATTTCTTTCAAGAAGATAAAACCATACAATTTCCCTTATTTTGTAGTGCTTTTACTTATTTAGCCGTATAAAACTGTTATTTTCATGCTTTTCCTTTCTCATTTGAAATTTTTTTTGAAACATACCAAAAAAATTAAAATAAAAAAAGCGCCCGCCCGCATTTATTTTTGAAAAAAAGTGCCTGAGAACCATACCTTTTTTTTATTTTGGCCTTACAACCCTAATGTAAACAAAGGTGCAAAGGGATTATGACACTGATTATAGGTCATGGCCTAACCCTTAAAAATTATCTAAATCACATGTCAGAATACAAAGGGTGGCTCACCCTGTGCATGATGTTATTCTCATGACAAAATGCGATGCCTTTCAGCAGCATCAACATATAGCTTTTGATCTGTGCCTCAGTGAGGGGGCGTTCTGTGTTACGTATCACCTCTGATAAGTCAGACAGCATGTACTCAAACACTAGTACAAAGCCTGAGCCATGAGGGAACACTTCACGCAGCTTCACTACCTGTACAGAAAGAAAGACACGAAAATACAGCCATGGTTAAATTTTAACAAATTACAAGGCATGATAATTGATAAACACAAATTCCATGCATCTTTTAAAAACTTGAATAGCATTAGCAAAACATCTTCCATTTTGATGATAATAAATAATGTTCCCTTAAATTATCATCAATACCAAAGCGGTAACCAAAAAGATTTTTATGCAATTCTTAATATTTAACTTATCACTGATTTAGGTCAAGCAATTTACAAAAACCAAAAGCAACATGCCCCCTGAAATCTCTTAATTAAAACTTCACCATGATATATAATAAAAGTATTATTTACAAAATCATAATGCAACATTTTTATCATATATTTAAATTCACACACTATGTAACACTTTGTAAATGTGAGTCATTGGATAAACCACCAATTGTCACTATCATGTACTGGTAACACATGTATTCTACCACTGTATAAAAAGTATTACTCATTCATGATATCAATATTTAAAGGATATACTTACATGTTCATTTTCTTCAATTTCTTGCAGAGCTTTGATTTCTCTGGAATCAAGAGGCATGAGGAAAATCAATTAAAAAATTAACAAATACATAATATAATCCATATTGTAAAACAATGAAAGTACTGAATTTACTGTCCTGCTTTAACCATATTTTGTTTACAATATTAGTTGTTTAATAAGACACCAAGATCAAACCACCATTTCAATAGTAAACAACAAAATGGCACTTACTTAAACCTGTACAATGAACCAGGTTGTTATTTGGTTATTTAGAATACAAATATATCTTGCCTCAATGCAGTGTTTGGGATCCCATCCTCTAATTTTTTTAATGGCACCTTCTTCAGAGCTACTACTTCACCACTCTAAAATGTAAGTAAACACAACAACATTACCACTGGTTTTCTCCACTCTAGAATGTAAACTCTAAATACAGTAAAATACAGTTAAATACAGTAATACTTGTGTTATAAGACCACCCATGGGACCGACGAAATGTGGTCTAAATTCACAGGTGTTTTTATTAGACAGGTCAGTTATAACCAACGTGAATGCTTTCAGTTCACCCAAAGGGGGTCTTAATAGACAGATGGTCTTATAATATAGGTGGTCTATCAGACAGGTTCCACTGTTAACACATCTCAGTGCTACTGCTTTTTCATCTTCAGTGTGGTTGCCAATGATGAAAATGTAGTGCTATAATGATATATTATATCTTATAATACAATATGTATCTTGAGATATGTAATAACCATGGTAGGATACAAGACACAAAACATGAAAAGTATAGAAGCTACTTTTAAAACAGTCAAACACGATTATGGCAGTACATACACAATACAACTGATGCTGAAGGCCAGAGCCACCAATCTGTCCAAACACCATACTTGAAATATATCCCTTTGTTAAAGATAAGTATTTGAAAGAAAGTACAGCTTATAATCACAGATTTCAAAGCCACCTCTCTGGAATGGAAACACAGTAGCTAGATGATACACTTCCTTGTAATACCAGGATACTACATTAAAAGCAAAATTTTACAAATAAAAAATGTATGCACATCATCAAGGCTATGAACTCTTAAGTTGAACCACCAGTCTGAAATGTTTTCAATTGCAGTTCAGTTTACTGTTACACATTGAATGAGGCATTAAATCAATATTAAAATTTTGTTTGATGACCGGTGAAAGTGGTAACTGGTACTTAGAATCACCTAACTCATGTACTTCTAGGCTTCACTGTTTTTACTTTTTCAAGAACAAAGAATATTATATAGCCTAATATTTGTACCCATTCTTCAACATATAAGCTTGGAACACAGGCTGTTTTTTTATGCAGGCATTTAATGGGAATAGTTCTGACCACAGTATTTACCTCTATGTGTTTTGCTTTTGAGACAATCCCATGAGCACCTTCTCCAATTCGTCCCAAGATGTGATACTGTTCCATCCTGACAAATACTGTAACAGATGACATTCTCAATGATTAACAGATTAATCAAGTGTTCAATACAATTCAATATTCACATCCAGTGCACAACATTTGCTGCCCAATAAATGATTTTATTCAAGTCAACAAAAACACTAGGCCTATACTGTATACAGCTGCAACTGGCTTTAACATTTTAAGCGCACATTGTTGATGATATATATATACATATATAATTAAGTAATTGTAGTACAGACAGAGCCACACTGCAGACCACTAGCTTCATTGATCTAACAGACAGTCTGAGACGGAATGCTTGCACAATGCTGCCCCCCCCCCCACCCCCACCCCCCACCCCCCCCCTGACACTTGTCATGACCCTGTGTGCACCTGTTGGGTGCCTGTCCCAGTGAGCCAGCAGGATTGTTTCAGGCAGCAGTGTGCATGCATGTGTTACACCATCACTGTTAACCTCCTGGCCCATCCAGCTGAATAATGTAATACATGCACCATGCAGGCCAAAACAATCAGATCAGTGGGACAGGTACCCATGAAACAATCAGTTCAATGGGACCACCCATCAAATGGGGTCACAACAAGTGCTGTGCAGCATTTCTTATTCACTATGTCGGTGCAAGTACATACAATTCAGGCTGCTCAGTGTTCAGGATGACTTTAACTACTACAATTACATGTTAAATGTTCCAATAATAGATCCAACTTACTCCTTTGTACGTTAACTGTATCCTATATCTGTCTCATTATTGTATCTCTTACCAGGCTGCAAAATTTTATCTGAAGCCCTTAAAAAAACCTTGTTTCTGATGAAAAAGGGAGGGGTCTGGACCCCCCCCCCCCCCCCCCCCCCCGGATCCGCTTCTGACTAGAACACCATATCCATGAAGACAAAGGCACCAACAGTTTTTTTTATTGACTAAAACCTCAGCCTGAATTGTAAACTCCACTCTGTCCATTAGATAAATGAAGCTAGTTGTCTGTGGCTCTTTATATATTATGGTTATATATACTACAGAGCCATAACTTAATTGGTGGTGCATGATTGGTGGTGGGGGGGGGGGGCTTTGGTGGTCGACATCCAGTTCTGGACCACGTTTAAACCAGGCCAAGCGGGCCAATGGAACCATTACTGAATACGCACTTTGACTACAGAATTTTTGGACTTAACCACAACCAACAGTTATCTGATAACAGGCAACTGGTTTGGTTTGACATTATATTTTCTATTATCGCCCAACATAATAACACAGTCGTAAAACAAGCCGAGTTTTTGTACTTACGTAAATTTCTCGCTTTACTTGTCCAATTTTATACACAAACATTCAGTTAATTATATGAACAATTAAGTTCCGACATCGTATGCCACTTAGATCATGATTTCTGGATGGAGGAGCCCCTACGGGAGTATGGTTGTTTACACGGGATGTCAAGGCAAATTTTACCTCTTTCACAACGAGAGTATTTGATTGACAAGTAGCGGCTGGAAATCCGGATGAGCGCTTTCCTCCTGATCAATATACCTTATTTTTGAGCGGACGTAATTCTGATATGAGACATAATTATTTTTAATGATTTAGTCCCAATTTTCCTTGTTCTGACACAACACTGAAAAACTTCATGCCGGGTTGAACGTAGATCTGTACACAGTTAAGTGTTGTAGGCCTAAAAGTAGGCCTATTTAGGCCTGTATATGGGATATAATATATATATATATATATATATATATATATATATATATATATATATACATATATATATATATATATATATATACATATATATTTCAAAGGTTTAAGCCAAATCATTGACATTTTTCAGGTGTAAAATGTAACTATATATATATATATATATATATATATATATATATATATATATTACATTATATATATATAATATTCTAACTGAATGACTTAGTGATTAATTAGACACTAGGCCTAATTAATTTCCTGAAGTTCAAAAACGCAGGATAGTACCTCTGACCAAATTCTCGTCCAAATTATAAAAAAAGATGATTTATAAACACCCTTATTCGCAGACACTGT
This sequence comes from Sipunculus nudus, assembly GCA_026874595.1. Classification (NCBI taxonomy): domain Eukaryota; kingdom Metazoa; phylum Annelida; class Sipuncula; order Golfingiida; family Sipunculidae; genus Sipunculus; species Sipunculus nudus. The sequence goes on from CM049306.1 coordinate 49,630,573, forward strand.
ATGTCTACTTGGAAAGTGTACACATGAAAATAATGGTCATATTTACATCTATGTATTTATATAACTTTACAGTTTCATTTGCTACAAATTAAAGACAGGAAGGAATATATATATCCTGCGGAGCCGTGATTTCTAACCGTGACTGTTTTCTTGAGAAAAAAAAACTGGTGATAATGAATCATGCATCCCAAACCCATAATTACAAAGGTTAACTGATCGTAATAACCAACACTTTATATTTCACTCATTCTCAATTTTCATTTATGCTATTGCAAATTTTTCTCTTATTTTAAAATGAGACAAGAAGTCATCGGCAGGATCTTGATTTTTCTTGGAGTTTAATCTCGACAAGCAGTCTCAAACTAACATGTAAATATATATATATATATATATATATATATATATATATATATATATATATATATATATATATATATATATTCTGATACCGGTGTGAACCAGAACTCAGCTGCTATGGAAGGCCCAGATGCTATTAGTCCATACATGGACCTCTATGTCCTGTGATACTTCTGCTGGACGGACATGTATGGACTAAGATGCTATATGCTAAGCCCCCCCCCCCCCCCCCCCCCCCCCCCCCCCCCCTCCGTGGCACTTCCTCCCATAAGTCCTGGCTACGCCCCTGTAGGCTAAAGCTGTGTTTCCATTCATCCGTAAATCTCGTACGTCTCGTACGCAAAAAATCGGATCCCTCTTTTTAAGATGAACTGTTTCCATATATGTCTGTTTTAACGTGCTCCGCATCCACAAAAACGGACAGCATCGAAACGGATCGGTGAGCGATTCATCCGTTTTAAAAATAAATACGGATGGCAAAAATGCCTACATTCCCCAACAGTGCCCCGGGCCGGCGCCAGGTGTGATGAGACATATTGACCTTCTTCCTGCCTGTCGTCCTTGCAGTTTAAAAAGAGGCACGTTAAAGGGTATCCGCAAGAAAAACGTACGTACTTATGGAAACAGGTTTTGCGGACTGCGCAGGAAGAAGAGTCAAACATATGATATTATATAAGGGACCGCATGCAGGGGCGTATCCACGGTCCATTACCATAATTGTCCCGTCCAGCTGTAGCTAGGCGGTCCGGTACTGATATAATTAATAATAATATAAAAATAATTATTTTTAGATAAAAATAAATAAAATAAAATTATTCAAGATAAAATAATAATAACCATAATCATAATAATAACAACAATAATAACAATAATAATAAACAAATAAACCAGCTGACCCCACAAACTCTCTTTAAAGACCCTGAAATTCTATGTCTAAAATAACATTGTATATTTATTATCACAAGAACATTTTGAAACAAAATTTGTTTCTAGTTCTAGTATACATTTATATTGTGGTTCTAGTATACATTTATTGTGGTTGAAGGGACCTAATCACGAACAAAGCATGTTAAATTAACACGAAAAAATGCATCTTAATTCTCTATGAAATAAAAATAATTAGCATTGGCTGTAGGTATAGTATATCTATACAGGCTTACCGCAGGTAGCCGACATAATTATATTTATTTACCTTTCCCATGTATGCAAAGTTCGAGACGTCACGTTCAAATGACGTCATATTTTTACTACGTGCAGAATACGCTTTCGAATTCCTGTGCACCCTGTCAAGTCTGTGAGGTCCGCATAAGTTAAACAGACTTGAACCGTTAACTAAATATAGGCCTATATAGCAGGCCTAAACCTGTGTCAGATCAAAATAAGGGATGCGGGTGTTGTTGCCTCCCGTTGATGACCAGGATGACACTCAAGTAGACAATCAGCTGTCTGCAGGACGTTCAGGTCCGTCGAGAGCAACGGCTCCACGATCCGGGAATATAGCAAAGGTAAGTAAATGAGCTCCATGAATGTTATAGTCTGTTCCATCACCTCGTGCCCACCTGCCTTTTTTCTTTGAAAAGTTTCATTAGTAACATTAAGGGGGGGGGGGGGGGGGGGGGGAATGGCCATGTTTGGTGGAAGATTAATAGGCCTAATTTTCAACAACCAATTAATGTATGTGATTCATCTGAAAATGTTAGTCCCTATTTGCAGATCTGTTTGTGGGTTCAATATGTATTTTAAAAAGCAGGGCAGCTGCGTTAAAGATTGTAAAATAAGCCTCTAAAAAACCCGCAATAGCGGGTAATTGTGCATTCTAGCGATTTTTTTTAAAGTTTTATATTACATCTAGTCAATATTACCAAGAAATTCGACTTTTGAGAAATTTTGTCTCTCAAACAACACTATCTTTCATTATATAACCCTTATTTTTCTAAAATTATACATCTCTTGTATATTACAGTACATTACTTTTGTTTATAATTTGCGTTAAAGACTGTAAAATAAGCCTCTCAAAAACCCGCTAAAATGCACCGTCTAGCGACTAATCAAAATTTGACACATCCATAATCTCTTGACCTTGATTACCCCAGCCTTATGTATACATGTATTTTCATCATCCAAGAGAAACCTGTTTTTAAATCATGATTGTAAGATTAGAATGTCCTATATATCTAATGAAACCACCAAAAACCAAAATGCAGTACAAAGTAGATTAGGGGATCTAGAGATAAGTATGTATCTTCAAGATATCAACAAATTTTATGAGACATCTTTATTAGTATACAAAACTTGTTACAGACGTCTACTGAATTCTGTTTTCTCTGTACTTCCATGTATAAATACAAATTAATGTATATATATACATAGCTCTAGCTGGTTCCATACAGCAGAGCACTTTAGCAGTTGTATATAACATGTATAGTTTTACCGTTTGATAACTAAAAATTCTTTGTAAACTTATTTTAAAATATGTAAATCTCCGCGTATGTGTGCAGAGCATAAGACTTGCCATAATTTTCATAACTTAATGGGAAAGGGGGGGGGTGTGGGGTTTATAGAATTGAACTTAATTAATACAATTGGTACGAAATTATTTGAAAAATATCACTGTATATTATGAGCTTCCGCGTGAAACATATTTTTCATATCTACAACATATTTGCCCATACTAAACTGAAAAAATAGAACTTATAAATGGTTGTTTTATTAACTCAACTTCTCTAACTTATAACTGTGCAGATAATGTCTTTATGAAGAAATATCGTATTATCTTACTGCGCAGGAAATGAAATCACTTTAAAATGTTAACATAATCTGTTTAAATATTTATGTGATTTTTCTTTAAGTTCAGAACTTTGTGATATATGCTATACATGCCCTGCGCCAGCTTAATCTAGCATTGAGCCATGGTCACAAACAGAGCTGACCTTGTTTTAAGTGCATGCATGTGTCCAGGCACCTGAAATTAACAAATCCTGTTGTAAGTTTCAGTGTCACATGTGGTATTGACCACCTAGTCATTTTATCATAGCTCGCTGATTTCAGTTTTGGCAGGGTCTTCTATCATTGAATATTTTTGGACTAGTTTAACTTACTATATATACCTTTGTAACAGCATATTTAGCCCTTTGAAATATATATAGTGTGCATGTGTGTTGGGGGGGGGGGGGGGGGTATCGGTCCGCTGCTACGAATATTTTACTTCTGTTCAAAATTTTACTTTGCCGAGAGAGAGAGAGAGAGAGAGATTATTAAAAGTTATGTGTAAAAAATAAAATACAGGGTATTATACATATTAGGCCTTCAAGAGATGCTTGCTTACAGGTAAAGTCAAATAACTCAAAAATGAAACCATATATGCAGAATGCTTTGGAACATACGTACCAACCAAATCATGTGTTCAGTATATTTACCGGCTTATTTTTTTCAAACGGGGAAAAAATACATTGAAAATGGTGATCATTATGACTAAAACAATACCAAAAATGAATTCTCTGTGTCATAATACCCCAGAATACATGTATTGGATGACCCTCTTTGTCAAATGTAAAGGTAACTATGGCATTTTTGCTATTTTCGCTATTTTCGCTGCCATTTTGTTTTATGCTATTAAGCAAAAGTTGCCCAAGGCTGACAGAGGGCCGACCATCATATTTTTCACACCTGATATGTGGGCAAATAAAATCCACAAAGAAAAAAAATTAAGACCATAAAACAAGGTTGAGTCCAGTGACGACCGGACTAAGATTTAGACCTTTTTAAGATAGTGTAGCGTTATTAGCGTTGGTGGTGGTATGCGCTCATTGAATGTTTTTAGTCTATATATATATATATCTATATATATATATATATATATATATATATATATATATATATATATATAGAGTAACAATTGTCAATGTACGACGCAGGGCTCTGTGAATCGACAGAGGCGGAGCGCGGCCCCTCAGGAGGATGTAGAGACGACGGGCATGGATCTGCTGATGCCCTCACTGGCGTCCTCCAGGGGTCAGCCATGCAGCTCCCCAACATCCAAGACGAGGTGCCCCTAACTGCTAAAGAGAGCGGTTCCGACGAGACTAAGGTAGGGTGAGGTCACACACACACACACACACACCCTCTCTCTCTCTCTCTCTCTCTCTCTCTCTCTCTAACACACACACACACACACACACACACACACACATACACACATGACTTCACTAGCTGACAAACCCGGAAACCCGGCTTTTAATTGGGGTAGGGGGGATTAATTGAGGTAAGGTATGTTGGCTCAATTTTTTTTTTAATTCTTAAAGTTCTAAAATTAATTCTAAAATAAAATATAGAGTTTCAGTGGGATACTGTCTCAATAAAATATGTACAAATATTTCTACATTTCTTTTGTGGCGCGCTGCTCGTGGCAAGAAATTCATACATCTGCATGTTTACCTTGAAGATCTTGTCATTGATGTTTTCATTTGCGAACCGGAATGGTACTCGGGGCATTCAGATTTTCGATGATCATTGACTGGTTACATATATTATTATTGTTAGACTTATAAAGAAAAGATTACTGTAAGGTAGCCCGATTCAATCGGACTCAAAATAATTTAGCCTTGTCATATATGGGAAGTCCTAATAAAATCGAGTTCGATTTAATCGGGCTATATAAGAAATGAATGCCAAGATATCGAGTCACATATTTTTCACAATTGATACTGACCATGCAAGTGGGTCAATGATTGGGTCAAATGTCAGGCCAAACATGCTTTAATCCGTCGATGACAGCAGCTTTGATTCATATGCAGAATAGACCTTAATCCTGCGCTGTGAATAACCAGCTCACCAAACCACGCCGCAGGCATTCCCGTCTCTTTATGTTATGTGTTCCTTTGTTGTTATTCCAAGTATTCCTGATTGACGTTATTCATTTCGTGCATAGATGGATATGCTTGGTATAAATTAAAATTTAGCGTATCGTTTCTGTTTTTTTTTCAGCATTTTTTTAATAATTCTTTCATAAAATAAGGGAACGTATAATTACACTTTTGTAAGGGTAAAAAAAATTTAATTTCGTTCCCAGAAAATAAAGTAACGTTTAAACCAAGTTCCTCTCGATTAAATATCAATGTCACGGCTTTATTTTGTACATGTATTCCTTTAAAAATATATGAAGGGATTTTCAATATATCTGTTGTTGAAGCAAACAGTTTAAGTATATATATCCAGATCATATACTATTCACTCACAGTTTATATAAGATTTAACACACAACATGTAAAATATTTGCTTTGAAAAGATACTCCTGCCAAGCTTGTCGCCAAAGGGAACATTTCCTGGGCAACGGCGTCTGCCGACCAAAGACAAGAGCGAGGACGTTCAGTTTATGGTCGGAGGTCAAGATCTGAAGTTACCGCCTCCAAAGTTACCTACAGAGTCCAGGAAAAAGGCAAGTCTGTCACCAGAACTATATACGCGCTTGTGTGTGCTTGTGCATGGCGCGTGCATTTATAACTGTTTTCATACAATTATTCTAAACACATATAGGCCATGGGCTAGTAGGGGTCATAGTGCACCCCCCTTGTGATTTACTTTAATAGGTATTTTCATGTAGCCCTAGGTCTAACAAATCAGAAAATTGATGTTGCCAGCAAAAAAACTGGGATGGAAGATACCTACCATGGACTTTTTAATAACGCCTACTTTTACAGCTGGAGGCAGATAATTAGGGGTATGGAAAATCCAAACAACCCTAACTTTGCAACTCTTGGCCAAAATATTTCAAATGACCACTTAAAATGTTCGCCTTGTCAAGATCTACCAGTTCATGCAAATGATATGCAAATTTATTTTGTGAAAAGGTCACCTGAGGTCAAAAGGTCACAAACTTTGACCTTTCCCTATAATTTCTCGTATTATCAGGTCTAATTTATCGCCAAGACCATATGAAGTTTTTTTTAATTGAAAATTAATTAAAATGAAGGTTTACATGTGCTTTTTAATACTTGGAGTCAAAACGTTTGAAAAGAAGTAGTGATTACCCCGCGGTTTGTAAGATATTTCTGCACTTTAACATACTTTTTGTACGTATTGCCGAATGTGCTGAATAGGAGTAAGGCAAAATCTAACAATGGTACTTTGAAATCTTTCATTGAATCTTTGCAAATGACCACCAAAGATTATATTTGTGTGTTTCTATAAAATGAAACATAAATTATGCAAATATTTTCATCGAAGTGTTTGTTGCAGTCAAAAGTAAACAAAGGTTGACCTCACCAACACCATAGCTGTTTGTTACACATATTCGTTATGAAGCGTGCCACGAAATTTTAATATTAAAACAAATGTATGTTACTTTCTTTCTTTCAATTAACACATTTCCAGTTAACATTCATCCTAATTTTTACCAGTTTGTATCTTATTTTATGACAGTAACATATGTTCTTAGATAGTTGTCACTGGTTCATTGATCTCTGTTAACAGCAAATCCCTAATTAAAATTTGACTAGTAACAACCAATCTATTATTTGTTGCATAAATACATGTACTCTTATATCACATATATCAATTTCTATTACTAGTAGAGAATATATTAGTTATTATAATTCATGTAATAATTGATAATTAATTCTCTGAATAAATAAAGGATCTGTTTTTGTGACACAAATCAATTATATGTCTCCCCTCACTACGAGCCTAACTTTCCCAAATTTGAGGGAAAAAATGAACCCCTTCAAAAGTTTGGTGTTAACCTAAATCCTGCATTTCTAAAGATTTTACCTTGTATGATGATGATCAAGTTTACCAAGTTATGATCTGATCTGAGATTTTATTTTTTATTCTGATTGATTTAACCTTGAAGATTCAGGTCAAGGTCACCAGTTATCGAGCTCCTCAAGAAACTCTATTAATAAATAGTGTTTCAAATTTGAGGGAAAATATGTGACACTTCAAAAAGGTATCGGATTCACAATTTTTTTTTCATCCAATATAACCTTGATGATGGTCAAGGTCACCAGATTTTTAACTGGTCCGAGATACAGGTAGAGACATTTCAGAAGTTGAATTTCATAAAAATATATCAAGTGATTCAAAAGTTATAGCGTTCAAAATAATTTCTATTCTTGCTGATTTGACCTTGAATATCCAGATCAAGGTCACCAGTTATCAAGCTCCTCAAGGGAATTAATTAAAACATTGGTGTTTCAAATTTGAGGGGAAAATATGGGCTATTTCTAAAGTTATCGGGTTCAAAAATAATTGTTTTAGCCAATTTACCATGATGTTGAAGGTCAAGGTCACCAGTTTTCGAACTTGTCCGAGATTTTGGCAGAGACATTTCACAAGTCAAATTCAATGAAAATATATTGGGTGGTTCAAAAGTAATAATGTTCACAAATACTTTCTATTCTGACTGATTTGACCTTGAAGATCCAGGTCAAGTTCACCAGGTTTCAATCTCCTTAAGGAGCTTGATTTAAACAATAAGCGTTTCAAATATGAGGAAAAAAATATACAATACTTAAAAATTTATGGGGGAAAATGAAAGATAAGGTCACCAGTTTTCGAACTCCTCCAAGATTTTGGTAGAAACAATTTAAATTTTAAATTTCATGAAAAATTGATGAATCGTTCCAATGTTATCACGCTAACAAAATATGACACAGACGATGACGATAGTATGATAATTGTGATAATTGATTAAAATTGCAATTTTAGAAATGAAGCGATCTTTATATTTATGGCCCAGGGAATAAGCTCACAAAAGTGTGACTCCTTGGACAATTAATCTTATTCTGATAGCTGAACGCTCTTAAGAGGGGGTGTGTTACGGGTTTACATAAAAGCCGACCGAACTGTCTCACTAGTGAAGCTTGCTTTTCTAGCGAAGCGATTGGAACGCCGGGCATGTGCGCCACCGACATGGGTTCGAATCCCGGATCGGCCCAGAATTATCCCCTGAAAAATTTGTCTTCGTAACAGTATTCGAGCAACTGCATATTCCATTGATAAATACAGAAACACTGCCAGTGGGGTTGCCAGTCAGTCAGACTACCACAGACAGTCAGTAGATAGGCAGAAGGGACAGTCAGATAGACCTACACAAAGCTTCTCAGGCAGTCACTGATATCTGATTTGATTTTGACTAGCTCTGGTGGCAAACCATTTTTCCAACACCTGGTTATGACTGTAGCTGTTCATCTGTCATGGTCTTTCTGACTCACCTGCTCTCTAAAGGCCAGCCTGTTTGATATATTTATTATTTATCTGGTGTGTTGTCTCCTAGACGATTAGTTAGCTAGTTCTCTGGAACGATATATACCTGATAGTCAGATTGATGATTAAAGCTCTGGCTCTTGCATTTATGTATCGTTGAACAAAGGGGACGCCGTCTTGTGGATTACCAGTCTGGTAGTCAGAAAATAACTGACCACCTGTCGACCAGAAACATTGGTATAAAGACAGCTGGACTACCAGAGTGTTAGCTAATTAATCAAACAGACTGAACACCGCTAGAGCTATAGTCATCAATCTGACTATCAGGCAAATATCCTCCCAGAGATATGGCTGGTCTGACTGTCGATAGCTGGTCTGACTGTCGTATCTGACTATCTACTGACTATGTGTATTAATCTGACTTACTGCCAATCCAAATGGCAGTGTTTCTGTATTTTTATGGACTATGCAGTTGTTCGAATACTAAAAACACAAACTGTCTGTCAGTCAGATATTTAGTCAGAGAGATAGACATTAAATCAAACAGAAAGTATGATGTACCGAAGGAGAGAGAGTCATTTGATCAGAGTCAAAATGAGAAACAGGTGTACCGGTTAGATAGTGAGCCAGCCTGTCAGAGAGTTTTTTCGTTCAAGATGATAGACAATAGACATGACAAGCCAACGAATAGACTTACAGACAGTCATAAGTTAAACCAAATGACTGACAGAGGTCCATATATAAAATAAACTAGACTACCAAGTCCGCCAAAATGTACGGAGGCAGGCCATTAATGTATAAGTATAAAAGATCGCTTCATTAATAAAACTGCAATTATCACAATTATTATACTATGACGAACTCAGTAATAAATCCAGGTGAGATATAATATTAATCATAATATGAAATATAATAACATATATTGTATACTAGTGATAGAAATGGATATATGTGATATAAGCGTATTTATCCCCCCCCCCCCCCAATAATATTTTGGCTGTTACTAGTCAAATTAAGGGTTTTGCTGTTAGCAGAGATCAATGAACCAGTGACAAATATCTAAGAACATATAACTGTCATGATATATGATACAAACCTGTAAGAATTAGGATAAATGTTAACTGGAAATGTGTTAATTGAAAGATAGAAAGAAATATACATTTGTTTCAATATTAAAATTTCATGGCACGCTTCATAACGAATATGTGTAACAAACAGCTATGGTGTTGGTGAGGTCAACCTTTGTTTACTTTTGATTCCAACAAACGCTTCGATGAAAATATTTGCATTATTTTTGTTTCATTTTATAGAAACACACAAATATAATCTTTCGTGGTCATTTGCAAAGGTTCAATAAAAGATTTCAAAGTACCACTTGTTAGATTTGCCTTACTCCTATTCGGCACATCCAGCAATACGTACAAAAAGTATCTAAAAGTGCAGAAATATCTTACAAACCGCGGGATAATCACTACTTCTTTTCAAACTTTTTGTTTGTGACCTTTTGACCTCTAGTGACCTTTTCACAAAATAAATTTGCATATCATTTGCATGAACTGGTATATCTTGACAAGGCAAGTGGTCATTTGAAATATTTTGGTCAAAAGTTGCAAAGTTAGGTTTGTTTGGATTTTCCATACCCCTAATTATCTGCCTCCAGCTGTAAAAGTAGGCGTTATTAAAAAGTCCATGGGAGGTATCTTCCATCCCAGTTTTTTTGCTGGCAACATCAATTTTCTGAATTGTTAGACCTAGGGCTACATGAAAATACCCATTAAAGTAAATCACAAGGGGAGCACTATGACCCCAACTAGCCCATGGCCTATGTTAATTGAAAGAAAGAAAGTAACATACATTTGTTTTAATATTAAAATTTCGTGGCACGCTTCATAACGAATATGTGTAACAAACAGCTATGGTGTTGGTGAGGTCAACCTTTGTTTACTTTTGACTGCAACAAACGCTTCAATGAAAATATTTGCATAATTTATGTTTCATTTTATAGAAACACACAAATATAATCTTTGGTGGTCATTTGCAAAGATTCAATGAAAGATTTCAAAGTACCATTGTTAGATTTTGCCTTACTCCTATTCGGCACATTCGGCAATACGTACAAAAAGTATGTAAAAGTGCAGAAATATCTTACAAACCGCGGGGTAATCACTACTTCTTTCAAACATTTTGACTCCAAGTATTAAAAAGCACATGTAAACCTTCATTTTAATTAATTTTCAATTTAAAAAAAAAACTTCATATGGTCTTGGCGATAAATTAGACCTGATAATACGAGAAATTATAGGGAAAGGTCAAAGTTTGTGACCTTTTGACGTCTAGTGACCTTTTCACAAAATAAATTTGCATATCATTTGCATGAGCTGGTAGATCTTGACAAGGCGAACATTTTAAGTGGTCATTTGAAATATTTTGGTCAAGAGTTACAAAGTTAGGGTTGTTTGGATTTTCCATACCCCTAATTATCTGCCTCCAGCTGTAAAAGTAGGCGTTATTAAAAAGTCCATGGGAGGCATCTTCCATCCCAGTTTTTTTGCTGGCAACATCAATTTTCTGAATTGTTAGACCTAGGGCTACATGAAAATACCTATTAAAGTAAATCACAAGGGGGGTGCACTATGACCCCCACTAGCCCATGGCCTAATACGCAAGGTAAACGAAGACAGCGGGTAACGCAACTTTATCATGTATTTTACGGGATATCCATTTCATTTACCTACGAGTGAATTATTATGTATTTTTCACGCCAGGTATGAATTGATTTAAACATCCTTTAGGTCTTTAACAGTACCGTACATACATTTAATATATTTACGTATGTGTAGGAATCTGTCTATAATTACATTTTTCTCCCGCTGATTATTGTTATTACATGATACATATTTATTACTATATGTATATGAAACTTCATGAGCTGGTTTTGTGTTTTTGGCGACAGTCCCAGCTTGCTGACATCGTCAATGAACTCGGCGCCGTCCTCCAGCGCAAGGTCAGCATTGGTGATGCTGACACCCCCATGGGCGAAATGAGTGAAGCCCTCAGACGCATTCTCTTGTGTCATGCTTTTGGGATACCTGTTCAGGCAAGTATTAAATTATTTCCAAGAGATGCATATATACAAAATTTTACGATCAGTCGCTGTGAACAGCCATGCAGTAGTTAGTTGAATAGTGATATACCTAAAAAGTAGAAAGTTTATCTCTAGTTTGGGTCGACCGTACAGAGTGGTCATAGTTAATATTGTAAGCAGAATTTCTTTCCTTATTTCAATAATAAAATATTATTTAGGACCATATATTTTCCTATAAATGTCTCCCACAGTAACCAACTTTTTTCATTAATCTTAAATATATTCAAGAGTCATGAATTACACCTTTAAATTTTTAAATATCAGTTTTACTTCATATATGATATCCCGCTGCAAATGGACAAAACATTCGATAAATTAACCCATCACATAAAATGCCATCCCCGACCAAACGCAATGTTAAAAGACTCTACTTGCCTTAAATATTTTACAGTAATGACAAACCAATAGCCGTGCTAAATTTATGGGTTTGTATGCCAGGCCTGCATGGTCAAAACATTGTGAAATCACAAACAAGAGCACCGCAAATGGTGCATAATACGCCCATTGCATATTTTGTGACCTCTGACCTCATAAAATATGCGAGAATTTGCTGTGAATGTAATTTAGGTGGGAAACAGTATTGGTTTATACTTATTATGAGTTATGAGTTATATGAAAATCCATAAGATTTTTGGTAAATCAGGGTGGTGCTATCAAGGTGTGGTGACCTCTGACCTCATTAAATATGCTTTAATTTTGCTTGAAATTATAGATGGGATATTATATTATATTATAAAAACTTATAAATAAGATATTATACTGATTAATAGTTCTATTAAATTTGATCAAAATCCATTATATTCCTTGTACGTTATCTCCATGGTGCCTCAAAGTGGGGTGACCTCTGACCTCATTAAATATGCGTGTATTTTGCTGGTAAATTTTACTTGGGCGATATAATTAATTGAATAACATTTCTGTTTGGTTTTATCAAAATCCATCATATATATCGTTAGTTATCACGGCGAAACCACAATGTAGCCTAGTGACCTCTGACCTTATTAAATGTGCGTGGATTTTGCCCATAATCGAACTTGGGAGAGGGTATCTATTGGTAAGTAGTTGTGGTGAATTTCGTAAAAATCCCTCAAAGCCCCGGCAAGTTATCGCGGCGACACTAAACGTTAATGGGAGGACGAATGGACAGACGGACGGTGGGTATACTATATATGTCCCATCATAGGCGGGCGTATGAAAATCAGTAGTAATGACCGATTTCGAACCTATTTTCGTTCACAGATAACTGAGGGAAATAAGCAGCGGGCCGACCAAGCGGCGCGGCCTGTCTTCCACTGTCAGCGCTGTCTGGCTCAATGGAACGCGTCAGGTACAATACCACCTCGCTGTGACCGCCCGGCCCAGCCTGTACACGGGGAGAAAATAACAATACCCGACCAGGCTACACGCTTTATAGAGGTAATGTATCGGATTATCTCTATAAAATGTCTATTAAATTGTGTACTCTTAAACATGCAATATTGATTATACTCTATGACAAAAAAAATGGTTCTATCTACAGCATGGAAAAATGGAACGGTAGAAAATTACACTTTCAAAACCAGATGAATATAACTCATATAACTATTTAAGCTGTAACCGAATGAATGTATGAAAGGAAGTAAAGCTGTGCTATTTCACCAAAAACATATATACAGATGGTTACACCATGCTAGTTTTAGGCCGAGACACTAGTCCACTATTGAAAAAAAAGTGCATCAATGTATTCTATAAAAACAGAACAGTAAGTGGCGCCACCTGTCTTGTCTAAAACAAAGCCATCAAAGACAGATAAACATGTGAAGTTTCACCTGATACACCCATCCTCTCCTTAGATATGAGCGACTTTTACCCCTAAGCAAACGGGCGGATGGCGCCAAGCGAAAACAATTGCAGATTGCACCACCAGTACTGAATACGAGATGGAGGTATCCAAGATCTATTAACATGCACAATTTCAGACCACTGTAGCAAACCAATCCTGAGGAAAGGGCATCAATGTATTCTACGACAAACAAGAAGGTAGTTGGCGCCACCTGTTTGGTCTACGTGATTACTCTCCAAGATGTATGGACATGCCAAATTTCAGACCAGTTCATTGAACCACTCCTGAGATATGAGCAAGTTTTACCTAAAGCAAACGTACGGATGGACGCCACATGAAAACGATTGCAGCTGGTGCCACTAGTCGTGATTATGCGATGGAAGCATGCAAGATCTTTGGACTTGCAAAATTTCAGGCCGATTCGGCAAACCACTCCTGAGAAAAGGTCATAAATGTATTCTACGAAAACGGGAAGGTACGTTGCACCACCAGTCTGATCCACGAGATTATTCTCCAAGATGGATGGACATGCCAAATTTTAGACCAATACATTGAACCTCTCTTGAGATACGAACAATTTTCGTCCGAAGCAAACGCACGGATGGAAGCTACGCAAAAGTGATTGCAGATGGCGCCACCAGTTTGGACTACGAGATAGAGGTACCCAAGATCGATGGACATGCACAATTTCAGCCAAATACATTGAACCAATCACTAATACGAACAGGTGGCAAACGCATGGATGGACTCCGCGCAAAAATCATTATTAGGTGGCGCTAACAGTCTCGAGTACGAGATGGAGAGATCCAAGATCTTTAAACATGCAAAACTTCAACTCAATACATTGAACTACTCCTGAGGTATGGACTGTTATCACAAAGACACCCTGGTTCATACTGCACAAAATGGAGTGCAGCTGGCGCCACCAGTCTTTATTACGCTCAACTACATAGGTGAGCTTATAAATAAGCCGGGTTATTGAAAGATCGTCCAAGGGTCTCAGAGGAGTTCTCCGGGAACGAACGCGGCAGGGGCAGAACCCGCGTGAAAGCATAGTATCCAAAAAAATCTGTTTTGGTAGAAATAATTATAACCCACTGGGAAGCAATGACTGGAATCTGTTGTCGTAAATTATGATCATGTATTTTCATTTTCAAATGCATATGATTAACACTTCCAGATTTGTCGGATAGAAATTGCCCCAATGAAAGTGTTAGGGACCTTACGTGTGTAGAGGGTAATGGCGTCAGAACCTTTACATATTCTTTACATCATAAGTGTCTACCCCCCCCCCCCCCCTTTTTTTTACAAGCATAAGTATTAGATGCACTGTGGTCACTTCGTGTTTAATCTCACCAGACAAGTGAAAACCTGTACAAAACATATTTCATATGTTTTTGGTCTACAGCAACTACAAAAGAGTCAGCTGCGACTTGACGGGAGCCAGGGCGGGGAGGACGTCAAGGGGCAGGAGGCCGCCAAGCTGCAGGCACTGTTCCAGGATCTGATGGAAACGAATCCACTCTCACCGCCAGAGGACGCCACCAACTGCGACAGCGCCTCCAGCAGCTGCTCTGAGGGCCAACAGAGAGGAATTGTGACCGGCTTTGGTGAGAGCTAATTAGGCAGATGTCTCTTGCGAATATTGCTTCTTTCGAATTTATTATAGGCATGTATTTTAAAACTGAGGAACAACCAGGCAGTCGATCAACGTCTAGAAATTGTATGTAAGGAACCTTAAGTAATTACAATGTTTGTAATACGTAATCTGAACAATAAATTGTTACCTAGGAGAAGAAACTTAAACGAATACGAACAAAAGAATGTGTAATTTCCATGTTGTAGAGAAGTACTATTAATGTCACAGTAATGGATTCTAAATTCTTTAAGTTATATTTGATAGATCTACAAGAGCTCATTGGAGAAGCGAAATCTAAAAAGAAAGCAAGCACAAAAGGCAAAAAGCATCGAGCCACATCGAAAAACAAGTCGGATGTATTCTCTGATACTTCCAGGTAAGTGTAACGAGATTTCTTAAATTACAATAATTATTACAGATCCTGAACGGCTTACATTGAATAACTCCCTGTTCGCTCAGAACAAAGGTTAAATTATGAGGACACGTAGTTTATATTAAATAAAAAAAACATTGCTGGAACTAAACCCCAGACTAGCACCATTACAGCTAGTCACCGACGGTGACACATCATTTTTTTAAATTTTGTTTTATATTTTAAGTCCAAATTGCGCAAGTCACTAAAACGACCTGCATTACAGCCTAAATTTTTTTAAACTGTTTCTATTCCATGGGAGGGGATACCCCCCCCCCCCAAGCTTAGCTAGATGAGCCTCCTCTATACTAAAATTCTCGATCCGCCTTTGGCACTTAAGTATGTATATGTTAAAAAATATGAAAACTTAAAAGTGCTGTAGTGATGATATTGAAAATGAACAAGAAGAAAGATAGTTTTCTATACAACATGCGAAATAATAAAGGTTTTTGCATGAAAACTTAGCTATGCCTACTAAAAGTATTCACATAAAGTATTCGATAATTCTAATAACATAAAGTTATTAGTATGTATGTTGTCTGTCCTTTAACAAATTTCTTTTTATAACATTAAAGCCAGTCATTTAAAATCTTATACAATATTATAAACATATATTTTTTTTAGCAAATCTCATGTGGGTGACATCATGAAGACAAGTTTGGAGAATATTTCGAAAACGCAGACCTCAGAGCAGAAGCAATTTTCCCGTGAGAGTTTAAACTTTGGACTGAAGGCCAGTGAGGGAGACATTTACCGTGATATCCAAAGTGAACTTGCCCCAGCCGGATCCTGGGATGTTATGGGCGGTGGTGGTAAGGTTTTTGCATATTGTTTTTAACCTTGTAATTGAACCCAATTTAAGGGGATCTGGAAACGGGAGAGGAACTTTTACCGGTAGAATTTCTAGGATTTAAAAGAGAGTGGGAAATGTTAAATATTTTACTAGTTCAGTAGAAGGAGATCGAGGCAGAGGTCTACATACACGATCAGACTATATCACTAGTTTTCCCTGATTTTAGTGTCCACGCCCAGCTCACCTGACAGCGTGATGGATCTGTTAAGGAACAGCAGTCCACAGGTATGGAAGAAACAGAAAACCAAAGGAAAGAAATCTAAAAAGAACAAGCCGGCCCTCACAAAAAGTGGAAACGGTGAGTACCTCACGTGGTATGAGCATAAATTGCCTCCCTGTGGACCTGTGAGCGAGGCTGTGACATACAGAATCGCACATACATGTATATACCTCCATCGGCTCGTGTATCCATGAAAAAGGTAATGTATGCACGTACGCGCAAGCATGTAAACGAATGGACACATTTTAGTACTTTATGATCGTTTTCATGGAACTGGGTGAAACACGCATATACAAGAAATAGTAATTGTTTAATTTTCTGTAGATATACAGGTATTGATAGCAGAGCAGGATAAAACGCATCTGAGAAAACTCTAATTTTATTTTTTGTTTGTTTGGTAAACTATCATAGAATTGTATGTGGTAAAATATACAACGATATCTTTAGCACTAAAGTGTATCTAACATGATAGTGTTACATGATACAGTGTTACACTGTTTTTTTTGTCAAACTTCTAGATCAACGTATTAAACATGTTTCCAAACTGTAACACGATACCCATTTCTCCACTTCGAATTATAAGCTGACAAAAGTTTACATAATCATATGTTTGAATGGTTGGTTCAAATATTTATTGTATTTGTTTTCGAAATTTCATCCCGAGCTCTTGAAAAGGCATTTGGTTCCACCAATGATAAACCTGACTTAATTGATATATTTCCCTCGCAAATGACTCAAGTTATGGAAGCGTCGATGTTCCCCGAGTCCAGATCTGTTGGAATTACCGTAACGAGTCCAGGTTATTTTCCTCTGGTTGCTACACGATATTTCAACTAGTCTCGCTCAAGAAAACCTTAGTATGTATATACCTTTGTTTCAGTTGCGGATCCGTCTTCCAACTCGAGTTGCCACACCACCACCTCCCACACTGATGAGTGGGGTGGTACAACAGGTGGTGATAGAAAGAAGAAGAAAAAGAAACAACGGAGAAGTTCTCTCTTTGATGACAACAGTGACCCGATGAGTGATTCCTATACATTTCTAGGTAACAAGGAACAGCATAGTTAAAAGAAGTGTACCGCCGTTATGCCATAGCCTGGTGTAGTCTTACCAACACGTCAGCCTTATAGTGTAGTCGATCATGTAGCAAAATCCTAGTCCCGTAGGAATTGAATTCCCAAATTAAGATAGCACTTGTTTTCACTTCATTTAGGTGTAAGCTGATGGAAAAAGTTAGGTAACAAATTTTATCAACCCCGTGACCCCCCAAAAATCCAAGATGGCCGCCATGATAATAAAAAAACTAGATTGCTTTGATATTGTAACTATCGCATCAAAATGAATAATATTGGATCGATTGATAAGATTTTGAATATGTACTGGTAATACCAACTACTCCAGGAGATGTCCAAAGGTTAGGGAGGTTATTCAAGGTCAAGGTCAAACTTATTTACCAACATTCGATCTTAAGAATAACATTAGACATCTTGGGTACTACGCTGTCATATATTATGTGATATGGTTTTCAAATAGTCTTCAAATAAATATTAATAGTATTAATAATTTTCTTGGCAGAAAAAAATATATCATAGGGACGATTTTAAATACATTACACTAAAATACTATCATATATATGGTTTTCAAAGGGACCTTAAAGGTGCCCATTCACTTAACTTTTTGAAAGAGAATTTGTGATTTCTGGCTTCTCTGTGTATATATTAATAATCTAAAGGTAATTTTGGTTTTGAAAAATCATTATAAAAGCTCTGTGGAGGATGTATGAACTTGTTGATCAACAACATATTTGTAAACACAGCAATGTTGACAAAAAGGGAAAAAATGTAACCTAACATGGTATGTGGCATAGATGCGGAGGCAGAAAAAAGGTTATTTGTTGCAAATGCGCCATTTGCAAACTCGCCTATCCAACTTGCTGTCCGATGCCATTGTTGAATTTGTTTTATTTTGGTGGGCTCCCACATATAATAAACACGATAATATAAACAAAACAAGCAGCCTGTGTGTATGATATCAACGTTTTCAGGCCTATTTGAAAAACATCTTCAAGGGATTACCTTTAGTTTATAAAGTTCAGATAGGTGATTGGACCCTATAAAACATGAAATTGACGAAGGTGTTACATATTTCACATATGGCTGATTCTCTGCTGATTAGTTGCTTCGAATTTATCGTCAACAGTATTCATGCGAAACAACTATTTTGCAATCAATTTGTGTGATTAATTAAAAAAGATTAAAACAGCCTTGTTGATCCTGATATTGGAACAATCTATGGCATGTTAACTATTCCAGAAGCCTGGTACACTTCGAAGAGCTTCAGTAGAAACATTGTCTGAATATCTTTGGAGTTTACCTGAATATGGGCAGAAATAGGTCAGCTGTTATTGTAATTGTCACAAAAAGATTTAAAAAAAGAGTAAAAATTTGAAAGAGCAGTAAAATATGCTGCCATGACAAAATAAGACAACATATCTTCACTCGCACAGGGTCATACCGGTGTCGTCCGTATAAAATGCTAAGTGTGTACATGTAAATGGCATATGGCTAATTCAAATACATGTACCTTTAAGAACCCCGTAGGTTAATGTCGGATAATCGGGACCAAGCACCTCAAGATTTAGATACCACTACCACGGATTTTAATATCAGGAATTGCTATCAGGTTTGCATCGACCAGAAGATGCGCGTGCATAGGAAAACCAGAATGCAACAGCAGCTGGTTATAAGATACGCTTAGAACGTATTCAAATAATGCAGTGGAAAATATAATATACAGATAACTGTTTCAAATGACCATATACATATACCATATGTATGTAGGTATAGTCAACATTGATTTATCTTGAACATGGTTGAAATTATGTATTATATGTCAATCCTAAGGCACAACAGTACCTGAAAGACAATCAGTTGGAACATCGGAAATACTTGTTTTTCTACTATTGTCCTAAAACCGTTTACCATGCAACTGCGGAGGCCGATGATGCTGTGTAAGAGATTTAGTGTTAAATTGGGCAATCTGCACCGCTCTTCTTGAATTTGAGAAACAATGGAAGATCTCTGGTTAAGGTTCCCTCCTTAAGTTGGAAACCCTCTACTGCATGATCATACTCTTTATTACATACCTGTTATATATGTTGGAAATATCGTTGGAATAAATTGTCAATTCATGAATCAAAACACTTGTAATAACTCGGTAGTATAATCGCATGATTAAAAAGCCTCAAACGTTTTCTCCCAAATGTTTCCCTTGATAAAATGATGCCTCTTGTAATGGGAGAAAGTTTTAAATATGCAATTTAAAGAGGTTTATTTTGAGGGATTATTCACATAAGAAATATGAGGATTTTCTGCTCCACAACTATTATTCCATTAAATGTCTTTGGTTAATGTGGTTAATTCTTAGTGTAGCTTAGCTTTAATATTTATATTTTTACAAGTTAAAACTAAGGATATAAACTGCAAGGTCCATGCATTCAGTTGTACGTTACATGTTGACTCGTGTTTCCAGGTGAACCACGCACAAAATATCATCCAATTTAATTTTCATGGTAAAATAATTGATGTGGAAGTCTATGTTTAACTAATTTATTGACTTCTGAAGTCTAGGCAGAGCTCATGTAAGAGTTACAGCCAACAACACACCATACTGGACGCCCATGAGACTAACGAGAAGGCTGTGACTCACTCAGACATGAACAATTAAGGGATCGATACCCTGGTGTTATGACCACGCAGAATGCAATTAGGGAAAGACCCCCTTCCTAAGTATACACTTATTTCGATGTTATCTTAACGAAGAAAATCACACATACATCAATTATTTAATTGCTGGGTAATAAAAATTAAATCTGAAAAGAATCAAATAACATGAGAGATGTTAGCGCTTAATGGGCCGGAGGAGGGGGGGGGGGGGCAATTTTACCACTGGAAACAGCTTATGGTTTACATTATTATGGAATTTGAATCCCCTGGTTGATGCACACTCGACAGTGATTGTATCCGGGTGAATGGGAAGGTCGTGCCCAACGGCCGTGTTTCACTCACAATCGAGTGCGCCTTTCGGGGGAACCCTCGGTGGTATGACCCAGCAATGGGGTTGATTACACATCCAGGACCCGCAGGTGCAGTAGTCATTGGGGCTTGGTGAAAGCCAGGATATAAAATGAGAGGAAGCGTGTGATACTGCCCTTTCACGTGGTCCGAAACCGGGATTGAAATCTGCAGATGTACATATATATGTATAGTTAAGTTTGCATTATAAAATGAAGGCGGTTACCTCCACCAAAAGAAATTTATAAAAAAAAATAAAAACATTCCATCCGTGGTGTTGGCCTTAATGCCCGGATCTACACGGTCCGTTTTATCCAACAAGTTTATCGTAGAGATATTTGTATTCCCGTAATGTGCAAACTTTCCTTTAGGAATAATGCGTACTCGTATGTCATTTTACATATACAGATGTGCCTTCTTTTTTTTGCTGATCAAAGGGCTGATGTGTTTTTTAGTTGCTTTATTTGTCTTTTTTTTTTTAGTTTTAAGAAGAGCCTTATCTATAACTTGTAACAAATAAACCTGTTTAGCTCATATTCAGATAAATTTTATAGAAATATAAAATATCCAGACAACGGTTTCTACCGATCCCCCTGTTCTACAAGGTACTCGGAATAGTTTAATATGACATAAATATTTCTATATCAAGACCACCGACAAGGCTTTTGGAATCTTAGAATCTTCCATATAACCACACAAATTGATTCTAAATGGTTGTTTAGTTGTAACATGGTAAGCACCTAGACCATGTAGTACTACTGTGAGAGAATCAGCAATATAAAAAAAGATCACGAGCATCAATTTCATAAGGTCTGTTCCGTTTGATCACCATATCACATAACATATGACATTGTAGTGCCCAAGATATTTTAATGCTTTAAAATATTAGTGCATATATTTGACTTTGACCTTGCGTACCCTCTGTGAGCTTCCGACAACTCCTGGTTAGTTGCATTAACAGAACACATTAAAAAAAGTATGAATCTAGCCAGTTATCTAATATCATTACGTTTTATCTTTATGTCAATGTTAAGACTGCCATGGCCGCCCTGTTGGATTCCCTGGGGTCACAGAGCTCCTATTTAGCTGCAATCGACAGAACACATAAAAAACGTATAAATTGATCCAATATCATTTAGTTTAGAGCGACAATTACAGTATGATAGCATTATCTCTATGTAGAGACTGCAGTGGTGGCCATCTTGGATTCCTTTGGGTCACAGGGTTCATAAAAAAATATAACCTGCATTCATTCACCAGCTTAAGTGCAAATAAAATGAAACTAAGCACTATCCTATTCAATTCCTAAGAAAACGTCGTTCTGTTACACGTGCAAGTACACTATATTCACAACACTCAATAATTCCTTTGGGTGAAGGCGGCCATGTTGGATTTTCGGTGTTAGGGTGATCTGAAAATTTGTTACCTAACATTTTCCATTAGTTCATATCCTGTTTATGCTAAATCAGTCGTCACAATTTGGGCATCAATTCCTACGGAAATACATCCCCGTCTACACTATTAGGTCTGTGACACCATAAAGTCGCGCATAACGCCGGCGTAGCGTTAATGTACAGAACCAGAAATTACATTTTTGTTTGGGGGGGAGGGGGGGGGGGGGGGTACGTCAATGCAGGAAAAGTAGGACATGCTTTGAAAATTCTTCACGTAACGCCGACGGCTCAGAGAAACAAAACATTCAAATGTGCGCTTGTACAGCGTTTATCTCGTTCGCACGATTTAATACGTTTCGAAGACGTATCATTAATACGTAGTGTAATATGAACACCTGCATGGTTTTACTTTTTGTGGAACCATTTCATGCAGGGATATTTAAAAAGAATGGTTAGGGATCAAAATTTATTGGAATGATAACACTTAATTTTCAGGAAGTAGGACATGCTTTGAAAATTCTTCACGTAACGCCGACGGCTCAGAGAAACAAAGCATTCAAATGTGCGCTTGTATAGCGTTTATCTCGTTCGCACGATTTAATACGTTTCGAAGACGTATCATTAATACGTAGTGTAATATGAACACCTGCATGGTTTTACTTTTTGTGGAACCATTTCATGCAGGGATATTAAAAAGAATGGTTAGGGACCAAAATTTATTGGAATGATAACACTTAATTTTCATATTTCCAATGGAAAACGTGCTTTTTCTATCTGAACACATCATTTCAACTAACATGGGATCGTTATCGTATTGTTAGGCCCAAAGGCCGCATTTTCTGGTGATTAGGCCTATACGATTTTATCTGGGATCAGCGTGACCTCGAAACATCAAACTAAATCAGGGAGAACACGGTCTTATCTTATATTTATACTTTGTTCATTAGATCGAAAAGGCTTCGAAAACCTAGCAAAAGCGAGAGAAATTGAAAATTGTACTTTTCTGTAATGTTTTTGTCCCTTTTCAGGTACTTCCAATACTGTTCAGATGCAATAGCATTTTTACGTTCACTATGAAATATTACTGTAGACCTAAATACCGTCATATCGTAATTAATTTCAACACATTTGTTAAATTGGTTTTATTTTACGTCTTTTCGCATATGTCTGTATTTTTTGCTCGCGATACTGACTGTTTTAGTTGCCTCATTTTTCTTCACATGAATCCTTATCAGATATATTTGAGTAATTTAACAGATGTGCTTATCTCCTGTTAAAGGTTCCCTAAACTCCAGCACTACTTCCGGTGAAGGTGACGGGATGGGGTTTTCTGGCGGGAAAAGGAAAAGAAAAAAGAAGAGTTCACGTCTTCACAACAGCAGTGACTCTGACGATGTGACACAGACAGGAAGGTTTCCTGATATAGGTAATTGGAAACTCACGTTCACAAAATTTATTGATGTAGAAAAAATGTACACATTTAATAGGCATATCCATAAATGTATATATGTGAAGTCAATTTTACCCACATTAACCCACGGACGTATGTAGATCCAGTGGAGCTCGAAGTAATATCGAGCTTAAACTGAATTTGGGACGTATGTGGCTTGGGTATCTAGGTTCTATAACAACTTGGTGCCGGGAGAAAGCTCCTAGCTTGGGCTGACAGTGTAACATCACCGACGTAGCTCAAAACATTCGTACACCATTGATAATGGAGAATACAAATAAAAACAGAATAAAAACAAATTGTGTTACAGATCTGTAGCTAACACTGTTAATTAATAATTTTAATCGAGGTATTTATGCGTCGTCATTTTTATTTAAAGTGATGATTTATCATATATTTATGGATAGTTTACTGAAATAATTCTTCTCATGCACATTTATGACGCAAGGTAACTTGCAAAGTACGTAAAGCTTTACCATTCATTCTTTAAAAGTATTACTTGGTGAATGATTTATTTTTTAAATAATTGTTTTTTTCTTTGATTGAGGCAAATAACTCATCGATAGTAATGTTTAGTTTTCTTCACTGATTAAGGTTTTAAACTAACAGGTAATGCAATATGATTTGATCAATAGTCATGAATCAGAAATATTCTAAATAATTACAGAAGCATTTTACATATATTAATGGACTGTTTTGAGGATTTTTCCCCACCATCTAACTTCGCTCTGATTTAGAAAGTTACTTTCTCATTTGCTAGTGACATCACTTTCATCCAAATTAATCCACTCCATGTCCGAGTCTGACTGAAAAAATTATTTTGTGAAATATTTTTTCACAAGTTTTACAATTTATTTTTTCAACTATAACGATTCTATTTATTGATATTGAAATATCTTAGCTGTGTACATGATTATTTAATACCTTGAGTTAAACTGAGTTGATGTTTTTCTACAGATGCAAAATTGAAAACGAGCAAAAACACAAAGTCAAAAAGAATAAAGAAGAATGAAAAAGATGGCTCAGCAAAGCTAGATAAATTACCTGACATAGGTAACGAAAAAGTATCCTTTTATCCTCCTTGATTGAACTCTGCCGGAAAAATAGTTTTGATAACTAAAGAATTGTTTACATCAAATTTGTTATGGTTCTCTTTTGAAAAATGCGTTGAGTCCCTACATCTGAAGATGCCCGTCCATGAAAAACACAATTTATTATGCAGTCATGACAGAATGGTGGTAGTAGGTCCGTAATTCAAAATTGTTCTTTAAAATGACATTTTTTAAAGTACAAGCTGTCAGTAGACATGCCATCTGGTTCATATTTAGTTTTACAAGTTGCAACTAGTCGGGTAAACATGCTGGTTATAAACCACTCCCTTTTCTCAGCATATGGGAGTTGCTCCTGATAAATTTTACTGATTAAAACTGGTGTTCGTTATTGCAATGTTCTTTTTACCATTGCAATAAAAATAATATGATTTAAAGTAGGTTGAATACTCCATAAATGTATGTATATATGCAGAGAAATGGACCATCGTTTGAAAGGCATGTGATGGTAAACACCTTCCAGTAGTTCTTATTTATGACATACTATCATATAGTTTATTTTTATGCAAGACATTTTGATATTTATTTTTATTTATTTCACAACCTCTATCTTTTTTATTTATGAAAAATTGGTTTCTGTTTTTTCGGGGGTTTCTGACATACTGATTTTTTTATTGATGACATATTGTTTTCTGTGTTATTTTTTATTGATGACACATATTTCTATCTTTTTTTCTTTTTTTTTTTTTATTTATGACATATAAATAATTATTTTTAGGGACTGCTTATGGGTCCTCTCACCTCAGTGATGATGACCTGCTGTCAGACAGCAGCCACAAGGACAGGACAACTGGTGGCCAGAAGAAGAAAAGAAACAAACCAAGCAGGAGTGAAGAAAAAGATGGAGCCAATGATGCTAAACTATTTGACAAAGGTCTGATTAAAGGAAAAGTCTTTAATATCTTAGTGTCACTAATTTCTCAGTGTCACCTCTCCCCATGACCAACCATGAAAATGTTTGTAAACACTGCAGACTTGTGCAAGACTTCTTGCAGCAGACTAGTTATGGTACCTGCTGATTTTTCTTACATATTCTTTATACATAGTCTTACAGACTATTATGCATTTAAAAAAATTTTTTACTTCTAACCTAGTCAGCTGCTGTAAAAAGGCAAATGGATATGCATATCATGCAGATGATGCATGAAAAAAGCAGGTCAATGGACCATGACAGCATGCTTATTCAATAACCGTTACGTTTATATTAATCTTAATAAAGTCTTTCAACTACTAAGAAGTAATTCTAGTCTGAAACATATTGACAGACTCCAACAATAGTCTGCGGAACATGAAAAAATAGTTTAATAGAGAATCATGGCTGTATGATGGCAGAGCAAACATGACCACCAAAAAATCACATTCAAGTGATAAATACATGTGAAAGTTTTATAAATATTTTTATTGAGTTTATTAACCCTTGTTATCAGCTGTGACATCATGCTTCTCAGTAGGCATTTCAACTTGGTTGGACATAGCCTTTATTAATTCATGGAGGCTGTCACATTTAAACATACATTATAACTGTGGCTTCAACTTCTGTTCCTATATTACCGTTAAATCTTTTTATTCCTTTTCCTTGTAACCAAAGAACAATACACATTTTCCATAAAACACAGCTGATGAAAACACGAAACATTTCAGGTGCATTGGTCTACCCACATGTTGATACTTGTCTGTGTGCCAAAAGGCAATTTTATGTCATCTTCTCTTATGTCACTCTTGTCATATGCCTGATGATTTGCCAATGTGAGCTCACTGTGGGACTGTTCATTTACAGATGCAAGTATAGCCTTGGTTTCTTCAAACAGCAAACACCTGGAAAAATCATATAATCATCACTGAAAATCAATCATAATCTGACACCACTCAAAGAGTACTATCTGCTAAAGTAGTACTTTACCATTATTTTTATTATTTTTCTTCATATTATTAAATCATTTTCTTAAAATTTTTAAAAATTATTTTTTTTTTTTTATATCAATTTATAAGCCAGACAATAGGTGTGGATCCAGGAAATTTTTGCAGGGAGGGGTCAATGGCTGTCATGCATAAAAATTTTCTTAAAAAGGTTGTTGGTTGAGAGCAGGGGGTGGGGGATTTCGACCTCCAAAACCCCCCGTCATGCATAAGATTTGTTTAAAAAAAGGTTGTTGGTTGGGGGGGGGGTACGACCCCAAAACCCTCACCCACCCCCTCTGGATCCACGCCTGGACATGAACAGTTATACAAATATGCCTTCATAATGGTAATGATGCTCTGACAACTTAGATGTCATTACAATAGCTGTTCATTCAAAGAAGACCCATTCACCAGTTTATCTAGTCACATCCAACAGATCTTCATTTCAAGATGTTTGTTGTGTTTTTAGGTAAGAGGAAATCAACTTTAGGCTCTACATTATATTTCAAGATGTTTGTTGTGTTTTCAGGTGAGAGGAAATCAACTTTAGGAGCTACATAATATTTCATGAAGTTTGCTATATTTTAAGGTGAGAGGAAATAAAGTTTAGGATCCACACTATATTTCATGATGTTTGCTATGTTTTTAGGTGAGAGGAAATCAAGGAAAGGATCAATACTAGGGATATGGGATGAAGGCTTGTTTGACAACAGTGATCCTGATGAGGACTTTCTCCTTCAAGATGACAACCATAAAGGTATTAAACAATGAAGTTATCAGCTTCAGCAAGCCACAGCCAGCCAGAAAATATATAATAGTGGTGAGAGACTTGCAAATAAATCTAACATAATGGCATTATGCTCTCACAAGTGAAGACAAATCAAAGATGTATGATCAGGACCATACTTCACCTCACACAAGCAAATCAACAGACTTTACTTTTAAACTCAAGTTATTTTAGGATAAACAGTTACAGTGTATGAAGTGTTTTCTATTTAACAGATATTGTATTGATAATAAAATCTTTTTATAAAAAAAGTCCATCAGATATATATAATTTGATTAAAACAATCCATCTGTTTTTGAGATACACAGAATACTGTTGAATTCCAAAAAATAAACTGCGAAACAGAAAAAGGGTTTAGAGGTTGAGACGTTATTGGAAGTGCCAGTTGCCTTTGGACATAATTATAAATAATGCCTACAATTAAAAAGTTTTTTGTGAATTTGAGGATAAATTTCATAATATCAGAGCTCCCTTTAAAAACTTTGATGTAAAAATAATTGGATATTAATAAATCAAACATAATGTCCTTATTTTAACCACAGATTCTTATGATGACATACTGGGCACTTTTATGCAAGATGATGATGATGGTAAAAATGAAGACCCTAAACCTGCACCTGGATCAAATTATGAGGATGACATTAAGTTGGACCTGGATCAGGACTACTTAGCTTCTATTGATGCCGAGTACCCCTGGGAATCAAACAGTACAGAAAAAGCCACCAATGACACTTACTTAGATGACTCACTCATACCTCTGTCTCCATCTGGCAGTGGTAGCCTAGAGGACAAAGGGCAAAGCAAAGGAGAAGGTCAACAGGAAGGTCAAGGTCTACAGGAAGGTCAAAGTTATCAGGATGGAAAATATATTTCATCAAGACAGGAGGAAGACTTCAAAATGGTTGCGATGGAAGCTACTACCAAAAAGGAAGAGATATTTAACTCACATGCTGATAAATATGCAAGGGGACAGAAAAACGGTGAAATTCCCAGAAAGCCAAGTATTCCAGGAGATATTAATGCAACACAAGACCCAGGTAAATCTACAGGAAAACAGAAACCCACCATGTTAAAGAAGCTGGAAAAACCTATTGCACCCAATCAGAATGAAAATCAGGCAATACCCTTACGCAAACGTAAAGATCAGGTGAAGATGCCAAAGCTGAATAAGGCGGTCAAAAATAAAACGGGACGCCCTGATACCATGCCCGGACAGCTACACGGCCACGTGTCTACAAACAAGGATTCATCAGGTTAGATCATTACTGTTACTTATAAATTACCTTAATTATCACATTATGTGTTAACTATTAATGAATCAAGAGGTCAAGGATTTTAACAAAAGCAACACATTATGAGTGAAATTTTCTTATTCAACTTTTTTCCTCTTCTTTTCTGTTGCACCTCCCTTCCTTTTCTAATGCCAGCTGATTTCACTTACAGCCTCTGAGTTTGTGTCTTGCAGACTCCCATTTAGTGATTAAGAGTGGCATCTTCCCTCATGAATTGGAGGTACATTGTTTCAAAGAGCAGTACACTATCCCAGGTATTAACCCAGACCAGTCAGCCATGATTTACATGCACTAGAACAATTCATTCTGGTTAGACCGCACTATGAGATTTTTTAAACATGATTACGATTATCTTGTGTTGTTGATAGAAAGAACACTTCTATGACCTGGGTATAGCTAAAAGGAACATATTCCTTACAGTATTTGCAGATATTTTTTTATTATCACAATTAACGCAAACTAGCCAGAACTTTTTCCTTTACATTTTCATCAAATCAAGTTTGGTTTTACATGTTTTTACTCTGAATAACAATAACTTTGCTGATTTCATTTACAGTTTTAAGTTCAGTTACACAAAGACCTTCTGCTGTTAAAAAGACAGAAAGCAAGACAGGGGCACATAATCCCCGAATGTCAGCCAGACGGATCAGCAATTTCCTCTTGGATGACCTTGATAGGTAAGTAATTTTTTACACATTTGTAAGTGTAATTAATTATCACTAATAGATTGTTTATCTTATTCATGTATAAATGTTACCAAATCAGTTCTGTCAGGTAGACATTTCAATAATAAGACTGGTTCTTTTAAAATTTCAGTCTACCGTAGTCTAGTTACAGAAACTGAAATTGTTTCACAATAATACTTTCTCTCAGTTACTAGTCATGTTCATAGGGCTTACACCTACCAGTTAAATATAAATAAGTGGCTGATGACTCTAATATCTGTATTTAATTTGAACATCCCTATCCAAGCACTATTGGAAAGTAGTGAAAGCAAACTGGGCACAGTGATCTGGTTTCAGATTTGGATGTGAATGACTGAAAGCTTAGAGGAGTATGAAGCTCACAAATCATGAAAAAAAAACTTGGTAGCAAAGCAGTTGAATGGCAAAGGGCAATTCCAGATTTTATTTATTTGGTGTGCCAAAAACCTCAGAATAATTCCCAAATTCCATAATATATTTGTCCCCTCATCTTTTAACATTGTTACTTTCAGCCATCAGCCATTCTTGGAAGCAGAATTGGAAGCCCGTCAGGAAGGTGGGATTGGTGTAAGGGTACCACAGGCTAGTATTCCAAACAGAATGCTCTCCACAAAACCACAGACAGGCAAGGAAAGAAAGAAACCCAACGCTAAAGTGCAGCGGAGTCAACAGCATCTTGTGCTGAGTGACAAGGGACCACCTAACAAAGGTACAAGGGAAGCCATGATGTTTTTGATGTCACAAGTCATAATGACAATCTGATAACCACTACTTCTGTCATCATAAAGTTGTGGGTTTTAAGTCCTCTGTCTATGTTCATAAGACTTTGACAGTTTGCCTCCAGGTGGTAGCTCCCTGGGCAGGCTACAGAGCCCACACATAATTTTGGGCCCACCATACACAGATGGCACTTAATCTTGTACCAGTATATACTGCTAGATAGAAGTAAGCCCTTGGCTCTCCACTGGCAACCCGGGTTTGATTTATTGTCTTGCTATGAGAGTTGTAGTTGGCCATCCAAGGTTTGTTTTTTTTAGGTTCTCCTTTTTCCTCCCCTCTACAGACTACTGAAGGCCAGCACCTTACACATGGAGAGTACCTTGCATTGGTTATTATAACTAGTTGTACAGTCTATGTAAATTGAATAAAGTTTATATTAACTTTAATTTGTGTGATTTTACAGGGGAAGAGACAGAGATGTACACTGATAAAACAACATCAAGAGGAAGAGGCCAACAGGAGCGTCCATCTACCACCACCTCCAGACTGAGCAGAAACACCGAAACGCAGGAACAGACACAGCCTCACCCTAACATGAACAGGGGCATGCTTAAAATGAAGAAGGGGAGTAACCCACCAAACATGCCCAGGCAGGATCCACTCAGTAAGCACACTGCACAGAATCAAACTCACCTGAGTACCACTTTGTTGGTTGGTGTTTAGGGCTTTGGGCCTACAATGTATTGGGGCTTCCACATACAAATATGGCACTGGTTTTAAATTAGTGAAGAGGGTAATATTCCATTCCAATACACTTGATAACAATTGTTTCAAAGGATAACATATACAATGTACATGGGTCTTTTTGAGCAACGGACTTCACAGAATGAGTAATATTTTGTTATCATACACATGTATATTGTAAACAGAAGGTGTTTCCTCGAAAAGTAATAAATCTGATTTTGAAGTTTGACAGTTGAGACAGGTAGTCCCAGATTTCCCACAATGCCTAACAGGAAAAGGTTCATTTTAAGTAGAAACAACCTCTGCTAGAAGGGTGCTCAGTAAGATAACTGTGTCTGGGAAAGGATTCATTATTCTTTTGCTCAACAGATGGTGCTAGTATTCAATCAGTGCAAAACCTAGATTAGGCCTCATTATGAAAAACAGGATTCACTGCCATCAACATCTTTTATTCATTTTTTGCTAGGGTTAGGGCACCACTGTCTGATTATTGAAAATGCTTGTTCAGAATCGATTACGGACACAACAAATTTGTTTATAGTAAGGCAATTCTATTATTCTTTGTGAGCACTAATGTTTAGCATGTGAAAAAGCTGGGTTGGGATTCACTATGAGCAATGAATACTTCTTGCTAGAAGCTGGAATTATAAGTTGTTTGTTCATGTAAACAAAATCTGCATCATTAAAGATATCAGAAATGGCACCCTAAAAATGATGAGTACCCGGTACCATTTTTGTTGAAAGAACATTAATGTTCAATTAAGTTTTAGCTTAGCTGACTGAAAGTCATCTGAGTTATAGCAATCAATCCGTCCCTCTGTCCATCCATTAACATGGCAAAAATCTTAACCGCTGGTTCAAGAAACTTCTCACTGAAAACCCACTGAGGTCCATTAAAATCTCTTTGGAAACCTCGAATTATATAACTTGACCTAAATCTTTAGAGCTTTGAGGCTCAAAAGTATCCCCCCCATAATATTTACATTTTGATGCTAAAACTCATTTTTTTTCTGTCAATTTTCAGACCTTCAAATGAAGCAGTCCTTCTCAAATCTCCTCAGAAACCTGAAATTAGTTTATGGTGACCTATTTTCTGTGAGCTACTGACTGAAAACATGATTTTGTGCTCCCAGAGAGTCAGACGGGGCACAATTTGTATCCATTTGGTCTTCAATCTTCTGATGTGACATTCAGGGTATTTTTGGGCTAATATTCATGGAAACCTGAAATTAGGTCATGATGACCTATATTCTCTGAGTGAATGGACAGAAACATGATTTTGAAAGACCAGTCAGTCAGACAGGACACAAATTGTAACTGTTGGGTCTAAAATCTTTTAACACAACATCCAAGGAAGTTCTGGCAAAATCTCCTTTGAATCCTGAAAGGAGATCATGGTGACCTATATTTTGGAAACACCTGGTCAAAAATATGCATATGAGCACCTTAACAGTCAAACATGGCACCAAACTTTACTGTTAGACCTAGAACATTCTAATATGACATCCAGGTAGGTCCTTGGCAGGTCTCCTTTCATTTGAATCCTGAAATTAGGCACACAGAAAGTCAGACAGGTCACACATTTTAGCTGTTGGCTCAAGAAAATTATTTCTAAATAGAAAGGGAGGTTGTTGTAATGTCTCCTTTGTCGTCCAAAAAAGGTCACTGTGACCTGCATTCTAAGAGCTGTGTGAAACAACATGATTTGAGTACCCTATAAGTAAGAGGGACACAAATCATTGCAGTTTGATGTAGAAACTTCTGCCTTAGCATCTGGGGAGATCCTAGTAAAATCCTCTTGCTGTTACCTTTTTTTCAGGACTAGAGGCCAAAACATGATTTTGAGCACTCTGAAAGTCATTCTACTCATTTGTTCCATTTATCCATTTGAAGAAAGTATAAAACTACTGAAGTAGGTAGCACTGAATTCAATTGTATTATTTTGATAAAGAATTTGTTTTTATATGAAAATTTGATTGACCTTTGTTGTTATGATCTTTACACAGCTGCCCCTGGTCATACACCTACAGCTCCATTGCCACCGATCAAGAAAGCCTCAACAGTCTCCACACTGCCATCAGACACAGCATTAAATGATAGTCCCCATAAACCTGTCTGTGCTGTGAAGCCGATGCAAGCCGAGGAGACGGCAGCTGACTGTCAAGAGATAGTTAAGCAATCGGAGGAAGAAATGATCATCGATGATGATGATCTACTTGAACCTAATGTTGGATCAGGCTCAGTAAGTTTACCTTAAACTCCTAACTGGTGGCACCTTTTATTGGCTGCTTAATTTATATCTGCACCCCAGTTAGCTAAGAAAAGCTACACAAATTAACATGTCTGAAAGACTAGATGACATTGGCATTGTCCCACTGTTATCTTATACCTTTCACTTTCAACAATTGCTTGCAAAAGCTACCTGAGCACTGGCACAGGGCCAAGGATATTACAACCAATGGAAGCAGGGTACTGCAGGTTTTAATCAGATGAAACTTAGTAAAAACCTGCACTGTTCTGCTCTCCTCTCCTAGGTCTACTTAAAAGATTGTCATAAATCTTGGTGGAATTATCAGTCCAGCATTTGACACTGTGCAAATAGATCTGGTTAAAGAAAAGTTCTTCTGTTTGACCATATTTGGTAAAATGAAGTCAGAATTATAAACTGAATTAATAAATAAACTGAACATATAATTTTCTTAAATTCCTGTTTTGGACAAAAACAAGCTCGTGACTTCTTTATATATTACATTCTCAGTCTACAAACTGCAGAAACAAATTTTAAAAGTATTCTCACTCTTGAAGCATCATGCCCTTAAAAACACATCTGATATTAAATTTTCAAATCTGGAGAGCACTGATAATATCATGAAAATTGTGAACTCAATTTTAACTAGGCCTAGCAAGAAAAAGTCACAAAGAAAAAAATTTCTATTTTCCTCTACTAAGCAGTTTATGCTTTCACCGGTGTCTGTTTCTTTGTTTGTCAGTTAGCAGGATTATGCAAAATCCACTGAACCCAATTCCTTGGAATGTTGTGAAGGTTTGGGATATGGGCCTGGTAAGAAATTATAAAAGTTTGGAAGTGGACTGGTATAGAGGGCAAAATCCTGCACGATTGTTTTGCTGAGAAAGAACTATGTGCTTCACTGTGTGCCATTTTAATTCATGAAGAAATCACATGAGATATAAAGCTTGTCACTCAGCTTTTGTGCGTTCTCCCAACAACAATTAAATAATTTTTTTCTTTCAGTCCTCTGACTGTGACAGCAGTTCTATCTCCAGCAGTTCAGATGAAGGTGGTGTTTTATCAACAGACAATTCAAAACAACAACCTGTGACAATCTTAGCCATGAAAGGCGTCTCCTCCTTGTCATTCACCCCAGCATTTTCGTTCTCGATCTACAAACTTCCAGACCAGCACCGAAAACACAACCAGCAGATTCAGACTGGAGCAGCAGAAAAGAAGAAAGTGCAAAAAAAGAAAAAACCCAACCCAGTCCAGAAGCCAAAAGAATCAACAGCACCAAAAGATAAACCTAAATCAACAAGTCTGTCAAAACTGTCCAAGCAAATAGCAAAGAAAATCCAGAATAAAAAGGCTTTCAAAAATATGGTTCGGGAGCTAGATACTGTGATTGAGGAGGCTGATAGCCATGGTGATGCATCAATAAGAGAGAAAATTACTAGTACTAGCAGTGCCAAGGTTGAGACAGAAGTTCCTGAAGTGCGACTGCTGCCACCTGGTGTGGATGCTGAGAATGCAGAGAATGTGGAAGTTGAGGTTACTGCACAGTCACAAGTCCAGGCAGCCTTGACAGTTTCACAAGGGGAAACAATAGAGGAGGAGTATGGTGACAATGTGAATATTGATGACACAATGAGCCTGTTCAACCTTCGCTCAGACCCCAGCTCATTCCGTGGCCTCCATTGTGGGGAAAGTGTCATCATCAGTATTAATACCTATCAGTGATTTGGTGTTGACAGGGCGTTCTATATGAAGTGCTTATAATGTTCACAGAGCAGTGAATGTTGGTTTTAAGGGTAATTTTATTGTTCTTATGTGAATGAAATATCTGAATTATAAATGACTACTGGTAGTGAACCTCTTCCACTGATCCTAAAGTGTCACATGGGACATGATTACTAATTGCTTGGTTCTGGGAAGTTTGTCATAAAGTATGTCTGTTTGATATCAACTTTTGCCATCAGATGTCCTCTCAACCTATTTTCAATATTGTTGAATATTATAAGACTATTCTGCTACACATTATGTTTTAATGGAGTACTTATTGTCTGCAGTATATAATGTCACATGACAGGTCATGGAAACCCTGGTTTTCAGATAAAAAAAAAAAGAGCATTAGGCCGTGATAATGACTCCATGTATCTGAGCATCAATTTTCAAAATTTAATTACCAAAATCAATATTATCTTAATTAAAAATTCTGATTAATTTTATAATATTTATAGTACTGCACTGATAATTTGATCACACAAGATGATGCTTAATGTATGACAATCAATGTTATGTCATAATAAAGCTATTTCAGTATTGTTTCAGATCAGGTTCAATTTTCATCATGCTTTTTTTTCCAATCAGATGTCCAAAGCTTAAACATGTTTTACATGATGATCCATATATATATTTAATAATAATATACAGTGAAATCTAACACCACCACCTGTGGGACCAACAAAAGTTATTGTGTTTGTGGGAGGTTTTTAATGATGAGTTACATTAATCTGGGACCAATACTTGTGGTTGTATTAGCAGGGTGATTGTGATAACAGGTTGGACATCAGAGGAGTTTCACTGTATATATAATTTTTCAAGGGCCCATACCTTTTGGAAGTTCTTAACAGATGGCCAAAGATATCCAACTTCTTCTCAAAGCTCTTCCAATGGCTGCACTCCAATTAGCTTCAGTCCATTCCACATGACCTGTTTAACAGCCTTCAGCAGCCACAAACGAGCAAACATAACAGGAAGTAGATGAGGCCGTGGTTCCTGCAATAAATATTCCAGATATACAGTGGCGGCTCCTGTAACAAACATTATAGTTACACAGTAGGTCTGTGGTACATTGTAAAGAATATAATCTGCAGATTATACTGAGACGAAAAAGGTGGAAGAACCTGATTTAAGAGATTATTTGTTGCTTGAAGGTTTTACCAAAACACCTCACTCACTGGCTGTTGAACTGTGTTTCTGAACTAGTATAAAGTGACAATATGCTGCTTTTTTCACTATACTTTTTCTTTATATGAAATAAAGACCAATATCATTCATTGGAATTGTTTTATCAAATCTACATTTCAATCATTCATACTGTAAACTGAACTGTTAATGATGAAAACTCAGTGCCAGATGAGCTTTAAACACATAACAACTTGGCCTGTTATGATATTCTAAAACCTTATTGATGCAATATTTGACTTGTGTCTTGATGTATCAGTGCACCAGTGTATCATCACAATCCTAGCATTTAACTCTACTTGGTGATCTCTAGTAATCTATTTGTCAAGTTAGCACCCACATACTTACTGTGAGAACATGTACCCTGCTGTAATACGAGCTGAAGTTGAATGCAAGGGAGGTGAGGAACTGACACACCTGGAAAGACAATATGTTATCATCCACATCTAGAGTATTATTACTGCTGTCTGTCAATCATGTATAAGTCTTTATACTGACACAGCAAAATCTTGAAAATACTGATATTTTCCTATCTCTGATCTTCATCTTATTCTGACTTTCAATTTTGATTCATCTTGATAGTGTGACACACTTAAGTTAAGGAAAGATTAAGATTACTTAAGCTAAATACAAAGTTCTGACAATACAAGGCCTCACTTGTGTCGAAAATTTAAAATACATATTATCATTTATGATTACATTTTAGAATGTTTGATGCAATATTAGAAACTATGAGCAGTGAGTCCTCAATTTTGCATATTTCGGTTATATGGACGCAAAGAGTAGAGAACTGTTAATTTTGAAGTAAACTGAAGATCCATGGGTCTCGACACTCAGCTGAATTTGTCAATAAAGATATGTTTATTAGCTGTGATCATTTTGAAGCAAACCTGGAGTTATCATCCATAAACCAATTTGTGAATGGATGGCCCCTGTGACCTTGACCTTTGACCTTGTGACCCGAAAATCAAAAGGAAACTTCCCCTAGTGGCAAGTCAGCTAAATGTGCAAGATGGAAGGTTTGCAATGAAAAGTTTAGCTTAAAATGCATTCACAATCTTTCAAAAGTAAGGGGTCCTGTGACCTTGACCTTTGATCTCATGACATCGTAATCAACAGAGTTGTAAATTTAGTGTAGGGCCATATATAAGTCAAGTTTGAAACCAATATTTCAGTCCAAACTGGTGTTATCATTTGGAAACTAATATGTGGACAGATGGCTCCTGTGACCTTGGCCTTTGACCTTGTAACCCCAAAATCAATCAAGCTCTTTCCCTATTGGCAGATCAGCTATATGTGCAAGATGGAAGGTTTTGGATGAAAAGTTTGACTTAAAATGCATTCACAATCTTCTAAATATGTGGGTCCTGTGACCTTGACCTTTGACCTAGTGACCCCAAATAAATGAGTTCTTGCATTAGGGGTAGGCCATATATAACTCTAAGCCTGAAATAGATATGTCCATCCAAACTGGAGTTATCATCAGAAAACAAATTTCACAGACACAAAAAAAGACGAATAGAGGGTCGGACAGAGAGATTAATATAAGGCATCCGCTTAATCAAGCTGGGCTCTAATAAACAAAACAAGGTTTCAGGACAAAGATGAAACAACAGTTGCAAATCTTATAGTATCAATACAATTTAGCAGTTTCAAAATAAATGAAAATGCATCAAAAATAGAAATAATACAGATGGCACCACCAGTCTTCAGGAACTGAAGAAACCAATCATAATCAATAATCATACTTGTTTTCAGGACACTGGATGAAATCACAGCTGAGAAACTGCCAAAACTGCTGTCATCTGACAGTCTCACAAACAGAAAAAAATCGTAAAAATTAGAAAAAAAAACAGGTGGCGTCACTAATGTCTGGGAACTGACAAAACTAGTTATGGACAATATTTAAGGCAAGATAAATGACAACCCATGCATCCATGATCAAGATACTGGAGGTATTGTATCAAATTTTTAATTATTCTGGGGGTACTGACAAGCCCCATAGCTCGGAGGATATTGGTCACACTGACCTATTTACAGGTTTCCAAGGAGATTTTCTCTAATGTCCTCCCTTGATGTACACTTAGAAGTTTCTAGGTCCAGTGGGTACAATTCGTGACAACTGGACGGCCAACAGAAAGAGTGCAATACCTATACCTCAGTTGACTTTCAGTCAGCTGAGCTAAAACACTCCTCTGCTTTCTTTGAATACTAACCTTGTTTGTATGAAGATTAACTCTGAGCTGAGCATTTTGGAGTGGCTGTACTATGCTTTCTACTAGGTCAGGGTAATTCCAGATGTAGTTAAAAAGCAGACCCCATTCTTCCTGAAAAAAATTAAGATGATTACTCTCAGCAATGTGTTTGGTAACATTGTCTCTTAGCCACAAGAAACCTGTCAGACATGCTTCTGGATCCTCCATAAGGCTTAAAACACATTTTGGACATGGTGCTGTAAGGGGTAGGGCTAAGGTGTACAAAAGTGCACCTTCTGTTTTTTTTGTTATTAATTTTTGTTGGAGATAATCACCTCCATTTTTCAATGGTAGCTTAACAAAGTATATGTACATCTGCAGAATTCTGTTCTGGTTTTGGACTCTGTGACAGGGTAGTATCACACACTTCCTCTCATTTTATATTCTGGTGTTAACCAGGTGTGCACCTGCAGGCCCTGGGTGGTTTAATGTCTACATTGCTGGGTCATTCCATTCCGGAACCCCCTAAAGGCACTCTCATTCGTGAGTGAAACTCACCCAATAAGCACAACCTTCCCATTAAGTCTGCAGAGCCCTGGGTGGGGACCGACTGTGAATAATCCCACTGCTTCAGCTGAAATTCAAACTCACAATCTCCAGGCTTTGATTCCTGTTGTCTACCCCTGAGTGACATAAGCCAGTAAAGTGCACCTTCCTCACTGAGGGGAATGAGTACTGGTCATGGGTGCAGTGGAATGTAATATGAATAAACTTATTTGGGATAACTTTAAGATGAGTTTTTTTTAAATCATGTTTTCATGAATCACAATCCTTGGAGTGCATATTCACTTGATTTCTAGATTTTTGCAAACATTTAATATTTAGAAAACAGGATTTGTAGGTCTTCAAATGTGCTGGTGATATACACATCTCATGGTCTGCGAATTGCAGAAATGACAAAATTCTCCCTGTATGTGACATCCCCTGAACAAGAGTCATTTTAATCCTGTGTCACAATGGAATTATGCCAAGCATGTTTATTTATGTATCAATAGCTCTCACCTCCTCTTTAAGCAGACTAAAATCCACATCAGTAATGTCAGGCAGAGGAGGACAGATACCTGAAATATGAAATACAGTGAAATACTACCTGGCATATAGAAACTAAAATTGTATGCAAGTATTGTCCTTGAAACTTAAAGGTGAAGCCTGAAATAGCCTTGGAAAACTGAAGCTAAAACTACATATATGTAAGGTACTTAGAAATGTAAAAGTTGGCCCTGAAAATCATTCAAATTTACTTAATATTTGTTGTATAAACCCAATAGAAGCAATATCAAGCAAGACAGAATGTTCAGCAGGCACCTTTGTTTTCTGGATAGATGAATGATTTGGTCACATGCCAGCAAGTTGATAGGATTAAAAGGACCTATTAAAACACCAGGTATGTTAAGTATACATGAAGTACAGAGCAAATATTTTGCATTAAAACTTGCTAATTCCTGTACACAAGTTGATAGAAATTTGCACAGGGCATGTTCAATGGTGCTAAACATATACACAGTATGAAAGCCATATTGTAGCTGTATCAAACATCTTCACAAATCAAGACTTTTTAAGCTTCCAAGCAGTGTTTCTTTCACATTTTCCCCCATTGTTTATTGGAATTCTAGGGTTATGCAGTCTTATATGGTAAACAGACAAAAGTGGACTTTACTGTCTCACACCCAAAACCATAACAACACATAAAACATATGAATTAGAGATACTTAATCCATGTGCTGGGATAGTTTTTCTGAAACTTTTGTATTCAGCCAAATCAATTTATAGCATTAGATTATACACATAAATGCAAATACCTATGTACCTTTCATGACCCACTAGATGTGCTACATAATCCTGTGTGTTTAACATGAGTTACTGCAATGTACTTTGTATACGACACTACTCTTATATTGAAACAACCTTTTTCATTTGGAAAAAATTTAATTTAAAACCATGAAAGCAATGTTGATCTAAAAAAGAGTGTCTTGGTTATAACATGAAAAACTTAAAATTTCAAAAATTTTCAGTAACTAATTTAATACTGTCTCATTTTTTTTAATTTCCATAGTGTTATTTAATTTTTACCACATGTTGAACATATGTTGATAAAGTGTTGCACATGTAGTTACCTTTTTTAACTGAGGATTCAAATGACTGAAACATGGTAGCTAATCTGGCATAGTTGTACAAGACAAACACCCCTCCCTTCCTCTCCTGAAGTGCACTGGCTGACAGATCCTTCAGATTCAACTTCAGCTGCAATCAAACAGCAAGGAAAGGTGTTACAATACATTGGTGTTTATTAAAGATAATCCAAATCTCAGGATTTTATAACTATCACATACATGTAATTTTGGTCATATCTCATGGCTTTTCCAGTTTCATGGCTGGTCCTGTGTCATGGTTGGTCCAGTCTCATGGCTGGCCGTGTCTCACCGCTGGATATATATGGGGTCACCAAGCTATCAAATTTACATTTTCATTTCGAGGTAGAACTAAGGTTTATGTAATTTTAAAGATATTCATGAAAACATTCATTCTTTACGCCGTATATTGAACAAATTTCACAATTACTGTCTCCTGCTATTTTTTAAGTAACAGAATGAACTAGGTTCCTAATTAATGACCCACCTGTTGACGACAGGCTGTGGTTAACATTTCAAACTTGACTGCAGCCACTAACAAGCAATGTAGTGTGTTACTCCACTCCTCTCCTGTGAACAAGTAAAGTACAAGAAACTTGGAGAGAGAGGGCAAATGCAGTACTGGGACACTAGTCAAAAGTATACCATGAGTCATCTGGTCAACACTGTGATGATTCTGGATTGACACAACCTCTATAGTTTGGTTCTCAGGCACATTTTTCAGATATAAGTGGGGCAGGCGATATTTTATTTTTGACATTTTTTGTATGTTTTGAAAAATTTCATTTGATCAGGAAAAAGCATGAAAATAACAAAACTATTTTCCTTAACTGGTAACAGCACTAACAAAGGAAATCTGATCAAAATTGTATTATTTTATCTTCTTGAAAGATGAAACTCAAAATAAAATTTTTTTTGTGGGGAGTTAAAATTAACGCAGGTGGTGCTTAAGAACAACACCTTTTATTTTTTGGGGCCTAAAATCAATTAAATATCCCAGAAATAAGCTTCTTACAGGATAAGACCTTATGTTTTCAACTGAACATTTGCAACATAATCATTATTTGTCTATGACAGAGTATGTTACATAGTGACACATATTTCTTTAATATACATGCATTATTACCATTTATAGTGAGATGACTATGGAGAAAATAATAAGAAAAGTATAGAAAAGCATGAGAAAAATACCTGTCAGCTGATCACCATGTTTTAACGTACATGCTTCTTCTACTTGTTTTTCCCTGGTTCTGACAAAAAGAAATGACATGTTGAAGAAAGAACGTTAAATGTAACAAATATTCTATAAATACTAACAGTAATTAAATAGTAATTTGTTTAAAAGGTATTTATCTTAAAGGTTTAATATATATTTTAAAGGAAACAAGGTTTCTACATATTTACATGCTCAAAAGAAAAACAAAATTTTTTATAGGTTTAACTCACTAACCTAAAGAAATGCAAGACTGCAATATAACTATAAAAAAACAAAGAATGGAGATATATATATATATACAAGTAGTGTATGAATGCTGAACAAATCTAATAGTGCTCTTTCAGTGGGATGCTAAGAGCTGGAACACAGAATAAATTAAGACAATGGTCAGTAAAACATTAACACTTGTTTTCATGCTGTCACAATAGTCAGAATGATTGAATAGGTGTGAAAACATGTGTTAATGTGTAACTGACCATTTTTGTAATCTATTCTGTATATATACACACAATGAAAATACATTTTCATGCATATGATGCTTTAATTAGTTTATGAAGAATTGTGATACCGGGATCATTATGCAATTCTTTTTTTTAATTTATTATCACATTTCTATTACAGTTCAAGTGTCTTATATACCTGATGAAGTCTTGAACTGTGACTGCAGGGTCTTGTCCTGAGGAATCAATGTGTACCTGACCAAGAACTTGGTGGATCTGTTAACAACATACCATGTATATTATAATAATTGTGAAACGTATAACCAATTAAAATGGTCAATTACTTATATCAATACTGTGACTCAACAATTTGTGAAGAGCCAATATTGTGTTCTTGTATGTTTTTTTTAACAATATTTTTTTGGTGGAGGTAACTGCCTCCATTTTTTTTTAATGCTAACTTAACTGTGTATATGTGCTTCTGCAGAAATACGTTCAAGTTTTAGACTATGTGACAAGGCAGTTTGACATGCTTCTTCTCATTTCATATCCTGGCGTCAACCAGGCTCGGTGACTACTGCACCTGTGGGCCCTGGGTGCATAATCGTCCCAATTGTTGGGTCATACCACCGATGAACCCCCGAAAGGCGCACTCGTTTGTGAGTGAACCACGGCTGTTTGGCACGGCCTTCCCATTAAGCCTGCAGAGCGCTCACCATAGGTGGGGGCGACTGTGAAAAATCTCACCACCTTGGCTGAGGTTCGAACTCACAATCTCCCGGCTTTGAGTCCTGTGCTCTACCCCTGAGCCACAGAAGCCGGTGTGTTCTTGTACGTTCCAAATTTTATGGACAAAGCAACCACAAGAGTACATAAAATGTTTGTTCAATTTCCTGTAACCTCTGACCTCATTAAATATGAGTAGATTGTGCACAAAATCAAACTCAGGTGAAATATTTTATTGAAAAATACAGTAGAACCTCCGAATTACGGACATTGACAGGTCCAGACATTTTGCCCGCAATAGAGAGGTGTCCTTAGGAGGGAGGTTATATATTTTGGGGCCTACTTTCAAGGGACCCCTGTTAGTGGCCTTAACTAGGAGGTGCCCTTATGACAGAGATGCCCGTAAGGAGAGGTTCAACTGTTTTCATATTGAGTTTCATCAAAACCTGTTCAGTTCCCTGTGGGACTTTTTTCCTTGTACCTTGCAACATAGTCACTAAGAAGAAAAATAAAAACAACATGTATGCTTAATGCAAGTCTAAATTTTGATTTTGATGTCACAGTTTGCACCAGCCAATGACATAAGGCCCAGTCTCTACTCTGGATGCTGTGCTCCCATCACATAACAAACCTGTGTATTATAGTTTACCTAAACTGATAGAAGGGTTGCCCTGACCTGTTGTAAAGTGGTGCCATCTGTCTGGGTTAGTTTCAAAAGAAGATCAACTTGCTGCTGTGTGAACTCTTGCTCCTGTGTCACCAGGTGCAAACAAATGCTGTCTGGTGCTTCCTGAAAATAAACAAACAAGGGCAGAAAATATAAACAA
Source organism: Sipunculus nudus (assembly GCA_026874595.1). Classification (NCBI taxonomy): domain Eukaryota; kingdom Metazoa; phylum Annelida; class Sipuncula; order Golfingiida; family Sipunculidae; genus Sipunculus; species Sipunculus nudus. The sequence continues at coordinate 49,674,188 of CM049306.1, forward strand.
CTATGTAAACACACAAATTTATTATTAATTTTAACATAAGCGATGCAAACATTCAGATCACTAGAGTATTGCATGTAGTGTAAGCATATATTGTGTGGACACTTAACCAATAACATAATTGAACAATACCTTGTTTTATTTGGAATCTTCTTTGTCCCCTGCATTCCAAGTATTTTATATGGAATGCTTTTTATGCATGACTCTTCCTATAATTTTACAAAAATGAAGCTTTTTTTCAATATTTCTTTGAATGATCACACAAGGATAGGGGCTGAAATATTGTTGGCTGGTGGCTATATTCAGACACAAAACAAGGTCATGCATATTATATATGAATCATCTTATACAAGCAAGTGAGAGTTCATATCGAGCCTGGGTCACACCTTACCTTAAGGACTTGGTATATGGCTGATATCTGTCTAACTTCTGGGCAGTCTGCATCAACTTAAGTATTGGGAAAAGAAAAAAAAAATTCACATTATCTCATATCATTTCAATAAAATATCATTTCAACAAGACCTGACAAGGTTCTACAAAGACTTGCATATGGTACCACCCTACTTTCTTGTATTTACTTTGATAATATTTTATTTAGATTAACTTTGAATTCAATTTGAACATACAAAACTTAAGTCCATACTAGCATAAGTCATCTATCAGTTTTTGCCATAGATAATGAAAAATATTTCTGTCCAGTATGTTACAACGGCAAAATATTATGTTGACTCTGGTAAACCAAGAATGAAATATTTGATTCAATAAATTTTGTAATTTTCTGGACATCTTTCTATGAAGTGAGGGCACAGGTTGGCATCTTTCAAGTGATAATGTACCTTAAAATATATATGGTATAAAGTACTATCAAAACATGTCCTTGACCTAAAGGAATGACTATTTTCTTGGATATTACTTATCTGTTTCACTGAAACTTTTTGCAAGCTATGGTGCTAGATTCCTTAAAAATAATGAACATCAGGCTGAGTTAATGACAGGTACTTATTCAAAATAAATAAACTAGACCCTGTCATATTTTAGGGGTGGAGGAAACTGCCTAAATTTTTAATGCTTTCTTAACTGAACTCAGTCTGTAAGACTGGCCCAGTTGATATTTGGGTTAAAACATGATTTATCCCACTAACAGAGTCTTCAATCTTTGCTGTGTCGCAAAGTTTATAAATGGTATTCCCACCTCACTGCAAATTGTATAACTAAAGTACGGCCCTCTAGCTGACTATTTCCTCAACTGGTAAACTCCAGTGAATATGGGACAGTCAGTGTCACACATCACTGCTTCTCTGAGCCAAGGCCTTTTCCAGTGACATCATCAGAGGTCTTTCCCGGAATCTTTTTCAAAACCAACATGGTTAATTTAGTCATCGCCTATTCTTGGCTTTCAGTTGGCTACATATTTTCCCATTTACTCAGTCTTAATATTTTTAGGCTGTCGCTTATGTTGAGTTTGGCGAGACTTTAAAACACTATAACCTCAGCCTCAGTTGTAACGTTTATCAGACCACCACTCTTCAAAGTTTAAACATAATGTAGGCCTAACATACTCTGGCTCAGCCAATCAGCACGAGATATTCAGGTGCACACCAGACGAGCACAGTAAAAATGTACCGGTTGACTGAAACAATCTTGATTTGCGAGTGGCAATTTGGCAGTTCATACACGGGTTCATACAAATGATGCCAGCTTCTCCTGTATTCTAGGCAGAGGGGATTCTACTAGACCTGTCAGTACAAAATTGTTGAATATGCACTTACATTTGACCCATGGACCGTAATATTTGTTCAGCAGAGATATATCAGTGTGGACTACCTGAGTACATAATTACAGTGCAAATGTTACAAAGCAGGTCTAGATGTGGGACGGCAGTTGCCATTCCAATAGCAACGATGCCATTCACATGAGGTGTGACAGTCTGATATGCAAATGGGGGTGGATGGGGGGGGGGGGGAATCATTAGGTCCTAAAAGAGCCTTGTGATGCCTTTATATGAAAATATCAGGGATTAACCATATAGACTTTACAGGGCTTTAGTGATAAGAGCTTGCACTGAGTTAAGTCTATCAGTACATGGAATCCTGTTTTATTTAAGCATTTTAGTAATAATCACAAACACTATTGCCCAGGCAGGGCTATCAGTCTGTATGTACATCTGCAGACTTCCATTCAGCTTTGGGATGGGGTTCAGCTCTACAAAAAACAATATGAAGTTACCATTCAGACAGTAAATGATGGTGATATTTGACAATTACCTTTTACATACTTGAGGTTGGCATCATAGCCGTCTTTACCAGATTTAAGATTGTGCTCCTCAATATACCTGGCCAGATCTACAAGTAGTTCAGTAGACGAGCATCGGGTTCCGTCTTCACTGCCGTCTGATATCGTCTGATCACCTATTGCTGTGTCTGTTGTTCTGGCTTTAATATCACATTCTTTTTGGTCATTATCTTTTACATTTGGCACTGAATTATCATTGACACTTTTACTTTCCTCAATGTCAGTTTTTAATATGTTACACTTTTTTTTCACTGTAAAACCTTCATCCAGTGTCCTTGAACCTTGATCCAAATCTTGAACGTCAGTATTTAAACTTTTGCGTTTTCTGTTATTTTCACCAAAAGCAGGCTCTTCTGAATTTTCTATCTCTGTGCAGTACTGAGAACTTTTTAAAATATTAAATTTTTCCTCGGCTGTTTTTTGGTGTTTACTACATGTTGTTGCCATGGTTACACTAAGCTTGTTAAGTAGCTCCTGGCAGTCTTTGGTTATGTTGTACAATACTGGTTTTATGGTCATCCTGAAAAGAGCAAAAAAATATAGAAATCATAAAATAATGTATATTTTCAATGTATTATTCTGAATCTTCATTAAATTTTACAAATGATGTGATTAAAATTACATTTATTTTGTTTACAACTTGTGTAAGCAGATAACAGGTGTAGATCAAGTCATCTAGCAAAAATATACACAAATACTACGTAACAAATTAATTGTTTCAAGATATTTATCCAATATCTAATTGAACTGAATTTAATGACTATTTCTCTCTCTCTCTCATGTGTTACAAAGTAACCATCATTAAACATTATTAAACAGCAGGAGCAAGAATATTTGATATTTTTCTTACACTTACATCAGTCAGATGTTACAGACTCCCCATCCACAGTGCCAATCAATGCTAATGCATTCAAGATCAAATATTACCATTCTTAATCACTGAATATTTTCTATTAGCACTTTAACCAATAACATTGGAAAACAACTTTATCACATTCTTGCAACTGACAACAGTCTTTAAATTATTTAATTTTATTATGTGAAAAATATCATCATTAAATCTTTACATACCCATTAGCCATGAGAGCTAGTGTCACATGTTCCTGCACGACGCAACCCCTCAACCATCCAAGACCTCTAACACCACCTGGTGAGTCAGCTAAGAAACTGCAGTTGACAATAACATTCTTCCTTTTACATCCTTTGTCACTTTTTTCTGTCCCTGCTCCACACACAGGACCCATCTTTGTTCCATAATCCTCACCAAAGCTGGTTACATGGTTCAGGACTGAATGAAATACTGTAGTCCTGTCAAGAAACACATACAAATATCCGTCTGATCCTAGAGTGCATTGCTGGACTGGCAGATGCTGTTCTCTTGTTTTCTTAAGTAACAGTTCAGGCACATGGTCAACCTGAAAAGTTTAAATAAAACATGAAAGCAATGGCTGCACACTGGAAAAATTGCCATAATGTCATAATGGGTCAATGGCCAAGGGAGTCAAATATGACAAATCATTTAATATGAGATTTCACACCCATCACCTTATTAAATATGCTTGGATGTTGCCCATAATGGACCACTGGTGAGATAATCTGTTGGTAAGTAGTTATGGTAAGTATCGTGAAAATCCATTAAAGCCCTGTTAAGTTATCGTGGCAACACTAAAAGTTAATGGACGGATGGTGGGTATACCATAATACTCCTGTCATATGACAGGTGTATAAAAGTACTGATGATTGATTATTAGTTGATTATTTTACAGACCATCTTTATGACCATGAACTATGCAGTATAGAATTATAACTTAAATTTTGACAGAGTAAATTCATTTTAACTTGTACATCATGCTGATAGGTCAAGGTAATCGCCAAGTTATTGACACTTATTTGTTGCACATGTTAAGTGTTAAGGCCATTGGCTGCTTTGTACCTTATATCTCTAATAGAATAAGAATAATATATAAGAATGTCTTCTTTAGATGTGCATACATAATTGTTTGTGATAGATTACGCAAAAATGTAAACAATTTAATCAGTTTTTGATAGAAAATAACCAATCATAGATATAATCAATACCTGGTTAATTGGCATACCACTAGTATTTTATTCATGTAGACATGAATGAAGCAAGTGTGCACACTATACCAAAAATACAATATATATTCATAGGCATACCTAGCGAGGGATGAACTGAAAAAAGTTTTACTTTTTCAGGGCATACACTCATATTCAGGCCATTCTCCAACCAGTGCCATGCTTCCTTTACTGTTCTGAAGAATCTTATGTAAGAATGAAAGAACCGTCTCCTTTGCCATATATGTGCATTTCTATAATTATCTTATAATCCTTTTGAGAAAACACAGACACAGTTATTTCTTTTGAACTTCTGAAAAATGTCTTATTGAGTATGTCTACAAGTGTGTGCATCTTGGCTAAAGACCTTTTAAATGGGAATCATGATCATTTTTGTAAAACTTGGTATAATTTTCACCTGTTGCACTCATATAATTATTTAAGTAACAGTTTCTTTACATAATTGACATTATTATTTTACATACTTATGTGGATCATTGTGCTCATATGGAAATGAGGGCAATGTAGAAAATTTTCATGGCAAATTCCTTCCGCCCCCCCCCCCCCCTTGAAAAATTTTCTTCTGTACACCTATGTATATATCATTAATAAGAAAAATTATATCCAAGTACATACCTCTTCTGCTGCCTGTGACTTGTTATTTTTACACTTCTGTAACATCAACACCTGGAAATCTCCATCTTTAAAAACACGGTTCCTCTTGATGACTTTAACCTTGGCATGCCCTTGTAGGCTCAAATTGGATAAAGCCTCAACTGTTGCCCCACTGAGGCCTTCATCAGTAAGATAGCTCAAAGACATCCATTGATCATCCATTTTCAACATACATCTGTATATACTGGATCTGAAATATTTAAAACAGAAAATTAAAGATAAAATCAGATAATATTTAGAAGATAACTTCTTTTATCAAATTGATGTGTCAATATGATATTCACTGAGACTCTAAGTTTCACCAATTTGATGGGTTTAGTTTGACAAATCAACAAATATTTAGTGTGTTTTTGTAATATTAAGTTTAGAATCTTCTGGCAGGAATTTCATACGTTTTCAATTTCTATAAATTAGTCATTTTATAAAATACAAACTGTTTTGCACTTAGTTGACTAATTTGAAAAATACGAACATGAAAAGTGACCCAATTTTGTCATGATACTCAGCGGACAAGCAATGATCTATGACACTATAGGCTTATGCATTCACAATTTTAGTCACATTTTTAAAGAATTTGTTACTTTACTGAAACTTTGAGTCACATGTAAATAATATATACACAGACTCTTTCACTATCTTCCTGATCTGTAACTGTTCACTTCCTATTTACTTATCGGAATGATTCTGAATTTTGATCATTAACAGGCAGCCACAGTATCTGAATATTTTTAACTTATCCATATTATACCCTGTAAACTTTTAGGGTTGACTTAAGAACACAACTCCCACTGACAAAGTGATAGTTATGGCAATAGCTAACAGTACTGCCATAAATTGGTTTTATTTGGTCAGTATATTTATGCGCAATGGAAAATAACTGATTTTTGCCTCTTTAGTTCAGAACTCACATGTATATGCCCTATTTATTTTTTTTTCACATAAACATAGCTGACAAAATGAAAAAAAGGATCAACACTTATACAATACCTGCATTCCTGTTTTGCAGGACCTGTTTTCATATTACAATTTCACTGAATTTTCAAATAATTTTTTTTCATATTAGAATTATTTTGGTATACTGGGTACCACATACAACAGCTGTACAGCTCAATATTATTAAATATTAACTTAGTGGTTGTTTACCTAATTTTTAGGGTAACAGTGAGAAAAATGTATATTCACAGTAAATACCGTACATCTTCTTGGCCCAAAACTGAGGATTTTTTTTACACTTCATGGATTAAATACTTTTTCTAGTTAACTACTGATAGTTTTGAAACTTCTTGGATGTACAAGGGATGGATGAAAAAAAAACATCTATAAACACAAACTGTATGCCACATATAGTTAACTAGGTTTTACATAGCAACATATTTGTCACAGACCCACTAGGTTTTACATAGCAACATATTTGGGCAGAACTATAGAAACCGGGCTTCAGCCTACGGCCGGTACAACGGGTGTCGCATAATAAATTGTTTCCTAGAAAAGGCTGATACATATCATTTTCCTCAGAATTCCCGTATTTAATTTTGCTCACAGCTGGAGTTTATTATATTAGAGGAGGAGGGGTCTGGGGAACCTGGGTTCCCTGTCTGAACGGGGGTGTGGGGTGTGTTAAAATAGTAAATGGTTTCCCATTTTCGCGATAGATGCCTCTTCAATCGCAGATATAAATGAACAAAACTAACTCCTGCTGGTATCTCGTCTTCACGGCTCACTTAGTAGCGTGTAGGGCTCCTAATCTAGAGATCGTAGGTTCGATTCCCGATTCAGGTGACTTACTTGTTTATGTTAGAAGAGTTGAGTGTAGGGACATCTACAGGGAAAAGTAGGAGTTAAAATAGGGAACGAGAGGAGACAATTTTATTTATATGTTCCTCAATAGAAGCGAAGCCCGCGTTCTATAGTGGCTCCCATATTTGTCACAGACCCTGCAGTGTCTCTATAGTACGATATTATTAGGATATTATTAATAGTTTTAATTATAAACATGTTTATCATAGAGACACTACATTCTAGTAGTAGTACAGTCAGTACACACCACTACAGTACACTTTATCTTACGAAACATGGAACATAGCTATTTCAAACACAGTAACTTAAATTGTCTTTTATCTTCTTAAAAGATCCACAAATTATAAATGACTGGACTTTGGTTTTTCACAATCATCTGACTTAAGGCGATGAGTGCATTCCATCTCCCACCTACGGGGTGTGTCCATGTGGGCTCTTTTTTTGTTATCGTTGTAAGCGACATTACCGAGGCCAGGCGAGAGCGTCATCAACAGTAATGATCAAAATCATTTGAAGAGCGGATACTTAGACTATCCTCCACCAGAGGTCACACTGTCGCGGGCCAACCCCTTTCCGTTCCACATGTCATTGCCAACGGCAATAGAAAATTAACCAGTATGAATTTTGTATATGCCAAGCCCATTTATCTCTGGCGTAAAATTATTATAAAACTAGTTTTTTCTTGCTTTTGAAAATGAGAAAGTAACGTTAGACGAAGTTTACGTTTCTGTACTGGGATCCATTGGAATTACACTTTAGTCTTTATAGCACTTAGGTTATGTGGAAAGTAGCTTTCTGGCCCATTGAAATAAGTCCAAAACAGATAGAGCCGCAGACGCTTGGTGTGTAAATCCATAATAATTCACCTGTTAAAGTATAGAGGATGTACACATCTGCTGAATAACATATAATAATAACCTATTATACATTATACTAAGAGAATATGTAAATATCTTTTTTTTTTGTAAAAAAACTAAAAATACATAAAATTAAATATATTATCAAGCAAAATTTTTAATTCCGTAAACAGCCGTTTTTCCCCAGTAATTTAAATACATTTTTAATCAAGAAATTAAGTGTCAAGTGTTTATAATTTTGGGTCCTTAGAGGAAAATGTGGAAAAAAGATCACCCTCGCACCGATTGGATCAGCAGAGAAGGCAAATGCCTGCTCAGACACATCATGGACCCGTAACGTGGCAATGATGAATGGATAAGGTTAAGAGTCATGGCCAAGTATTATTACTATATTCTATGTCTTCCCGTTTAGTCCTCAGGTAGTACTCGTCCTCGCCAGTGCTTTTGGCATGCATGAGCGCATTCTCACTGGTATAAATAGAGACATATATATATATATATATATATATATATATATATATATATATATATATATATCTGCATTATTCCTTATTTACGCAGAGGGACTTATTCTGTAATCTATACCTTGTTGTAAGGCTCCTTTGTTAAACCTTTCAAGTCCCTATAAATGTGACCTACTTGCTTTAAATAGATGAATTCGTTCAATAAGCCTAATTCATGTCCACTCTTACGTAAATTATCAGTCAATAACAGTCTATAATCCAGTGGCGGACCCAGATGGGGGCGCTCGCAAACCTTGCTTTCTATTTAATAAGTATAATTACATAACCAACTGAGTAAGCTGATTGTACTTAAAAGAATGTGAGCTTTGTATAAAAAAGTGAATTTAGCTTTATTTATTGGTTTTATAATTTATTCGCTTTATTCAAGTGATTTTATTAGCTTTGTATAAAAAAATAAAGTAATACCTAAACACACCTTTTTACATATTTCATACATAGTTAAAATAATGAGACAGGTTTTGAATTACAAATTTCTTCTTTGCTATACCCTTTTTATGTATACTAGAACAACATTATAGCTTGTTCAATTCGCAAAGAAATGATTCGCTTACAAGTGACCAATTGAAAATAAACCTTAAACATTCAGTTACCGAACATATGCGCATGCATATACATGAATGCATCGAGTTCGGGACCGTCATTTTTCACACGGCAACAGGCGAGTATAAAAGATTTCATATGGTCCATATGCTTATGTTTATCGTATCAACATTAACTCTTAATACCTGAATATCTTTACAACTCCGTACTTTAGCCCAGTTTTATTAAGGAAACTTTAATATTAATTCAGGTAATATTTTTATCGTTCGTTATTTACAGAAACTATGGTTAAATTCTTTAAATCACAAGTTTTCTACGAATCTTAACAACATCAGCATACACACAAAGGAAGGGATATGAAATCAACATCATATCAAAATTCCTTGGGAGGTCAAACCAGCTGTGACACCGAAATTTACAACATGATTTGTTAATTTCAGGTGCCTGGACACACCTGTATGCACTTACAAACAAAGTGAACTGTTCTAACGGTCATGTCTTAATTCGCGAGACTTTAAGAGCATTTGTCAAAATATCAAGGCTCACAGGTTAAAAGATTGCAATATATTTTTGTTCTTTATACATTTTTAAGATAATCAAAATTAACGTTTCACACCTTATGTTGGCTATTAAAATCAATTAGGGTTTGGATTTAGTTTCTTAAGTCTCTACATTCTGTGCAAGTTAAATAAAAAGAGAGTTATATTTTTCGCAGACTCCATATTTCAAAATACCTTCAGTACCAATAACTTATCAGCATCTACTAAATAAATTTAAGATATTAATTGACCGTGGATAAATCATCACCTTAAAACTAAATTAAACGAAAAGTAACGTCGATATTAATATATGGATGATGGTTAGATCTGCATGTCACGTCCTAATATATCTTATATATGTTACAGTCAATGTGTAAAATCAGTCAATTTGTAAATGGCCTGAAATTAAATCTGTGTCAGAAGTAACTAAATTTAAAACGGTGAATTGTAATATGGCATGATTTGCTCGTTTCCATGACATTGTAAAACCCAGGTATATTAAAGCACAAATTAAATAATTGCTGCAGATTTAGAGAATTCAAAATAACTAGCTGCGGATCTAAGGGGTGAGGGTATACGGGGACGTTTTCCCTCCTAAGTAGTTTTACGTAAAAACTTTTATATATAGTTTGTTTTGGAGGACAGAAAATTACCTGTAATTTTTACAAAAATTGCTTCATAATTGCTGACATTTTGAAAGACATTGTAACAATTCTCCCACAATGAGAGAGGGGAACATCCGCCCACATCTACTACCGAAGTGCAAAAGGAAATAGCACCCCTGAGACAGTTTAATATTATCATATCATATGTTTACATAATTATATCTGCAAGAACCAGAATTAGGCCAAATGGACGCTTTTGATAATATGAAACATTAAATTATGCAATAATATGATGTAAAATATATTTGTAAGACTATGGTATACGAAATAAATGAAATGTCATTTAAACCTTTGTTATTGAATAACAATAGTATTTCATTCTTTTTACATTTCAGTCAATGTGTCAAATAAACTGACTGATTTTTCAGTCAATTTGTAAAATGCCTGAAAATTTCTGTCATTTTATAAATTGCCTGAGTGAATCAGGCACTTTGTAAATTGACTGATTTTACACATTGACTGTAACATATATAACCATGAGTACAAAATAAAAAAATAGCATGACATTGAAACGTTTAAATCTGAGCTTATAGTTTTTTAACATGTACAAATAAGTAAGGGTGTTTCTGGGAATACATGGACGGACACTATAGACTAGTACAGCCGGAATAGCTTACATAAAACCTACCTGTACGCTGGCTTTATTGCAACACATATGACAGACACTGCCATCTAGCCACACGTTATATTATATGACGCTTGGACCGCAAGTAAAAGGACCTGCACATAATTTACGGACTACTTTACGTTCATCGAAGCATGGACTTACTTTCTGTTATACAAATTTTATTTTTTGGTAAACAATTATACTTATGGGCCTCGCTGGTCAAGGTCTGACTATATACACGATTATCAGAGTCGAGTCGCTTCCTCTTGCAAAAAGAAAATCCTCTTAGTAAATATATCAATATATGTTTGATTTGATCCGCGGATCAAGGGTAGGTTGTAACCGGTTATATATTGGCAAAATACGCCTCTTCAGGGGCTAAGGCGGTAAAAGAGTTTAGGCCACATACTAATATAAGGGGTTTAAGTAAAACTGGCACTGCCATGTCGGTCTTCTGCTGTGTAAAACACATGCAAGTTTAGGACCCCGACAAAGGTATTAATATACATTTCAGATTACAGTCCTGTTTTAAGTTTAAATTTGTTTTAACCGTATGAAATCTCGTTTAAATTTGTTTTGACATTGTGAATAAAATTCCTTTTCGGTTATGTACGTAATACTAACGACCATTTCGTATAGATTAAAAACATTGTGGTGTGATTGGGTTTTCCATTTTTTGTATTTAATCATACAAGTCATATATGCAATATACCATTGTTTTATTTCTTATTGGCTCTCTTAAAGGGGCCCAATCACCTATAAAGCATGTTGAGTTAACACGAAAAATAGTTTCTTCCCTTTAAAATAAATCTGTACCTGCCAAAGCATTGCCTTGAAACCGTTTGCTTACTCCTGTAAAACAGTGTTGAAAACAGTGGACCGGGCGCGATGGCAGGTGTCAACATAAACACAATGCGTGGGGCCGTGTGCAGCGCGGTGCCTCAACACGTGTCAATCAGGAGATGCCCTCACTGACTTGGCCAAAAAAATATAATACATGTCCCCCTGGCCCAAACACCGCGTGTTGCCCCTATTAATCGGAACTCTGGTCACGCAGCCTTCTTATGGTAAACAAACACACGTGGACTGTGTTTACCAACACGCACGGTCATAACAAGGTGTAAAGCAGTAGTATGCGAAGAAATGAGACTGTGTGCTGGGATGGTTCTGCTTGGAAATCTTTGTATGAGGCAAAACTGAACTGATAGTGTGAAAGAATAGGCATAATATTGATCCTGATTATGTTCCTTTAAAATTGCACTTCTAATTCATCTATATGGAATTGAAACGGTCTTAGCCATCTACTGGGTCACTATTTTCAAAGAATAAGAAAAACAATGACGTATGTGGGTCTGCCGTCTTTTGTGAACAAACGTACCCAATCAGATTTTGTATAATTAAAAAAATAGTTGATTCAGGTGGAATCATGGATATAATGGGGAGTTTTTTTAAAAGTGAATTATATTATAGTAATAGAGTGGGGCTTGTTATAATGAGGGAAAATGTACACCCTTGGCAATTTGGTGAAGTGGCGCTGAATTGGCCCTTTATGGATTTTTCCAAAGCATTCGAAACAGTTAAAAAGTCTTCTAGATATTTTAAAATCATATACTACAGGACATATAGGACATATACTATATTGTATCAAATCAGCCGTTTATGAAATACTTGCAAAAATAAAAACAGAATGTTACATATGAAGGTTAGAGAAACGTATTTCCAGGCTCTATATATTTATTTTCATATAAGGTGCACATGGCGAAGGCCATACACAAAACTCTATCCCAATTCCTAAACTTTAATTTTGTAACAAGAAAACAGGGGGTTGTGTATCTCGTTTTCATTGAATATTGCAGGCTCTAAAACTGGCCACAGGTGTCACTATGCACCTGTCAAAGAATCACAGAGACACATACAACTTTCAATCACATCCAAAATAAACAAAAAAGGCCATCGCTACCAAATTTTTAGCTTAGCTGACTGAAAGTCAACTGATGTTATGGAATGGCGCTTTGTCCGTGCGGCCGTATGGCCGTCCGTTCGTAAGGCACAAATCGTAACCGGTGACCAAAGAGGCAACATAGTAAATTTCGAGGGAGGCTAAAAAAAAAATCTCCTTGGAACACTGAAATTTGGTCACTGCATGCTACATATATCCTCCGAGCTATGGCGCTTGTACGTACCCCAGAATTAAAAAAAAATGATACAAAACCTTACTCAGCACGTGACTTCATTCCATGTCCACATAATAGCTACTGTGCGCTTTAATGGATCTAACTTATCCTTACAACCAAAGGTCGTCTCTACTCAATCAAATCTCTTCCAGTAATGGATGGTGGGACTGCCGGGACCACTCGTCCCAAACGTCAAACTTCACAATTAAAATTTGTCACAATTTTAGAAGGGGCTTCCGTGCACAGTGACCATAACTACATTTACCAGATTTCACTTGTTTCATTAAATCGGCAGCACATATTCATGTGGACGTAATTTGACTTGACATAACTTAAATGCAATAAGTTTTAATGACCTATATACCTAAGCTCTTTAACATATTAGTACCTACTTGCCTACTATATTTAATTTTCTCTAGGCCATGGGGGGGGGGGGGGGTGGCTGTCAGCCTGAAGAAATTCGTTATGCCGGCCGACCACAGCTCTTGTTCAATGATGACTGCAAACGAGGTTTGAAGGTTTGAAGCTCGCCCACATGGACGTAGAAACGCATGAAAAGACCTGAAGAGCTGCAAGGAAGAAAAAACCACCAGCTAGAAGGAAAGGGAGGAAGAAGGAAGCAGAAACAGAGACTCATGTCAGAATGGATCTAATCAGTCATTTCGGACATGACCAACCAAGGCGCAGACATTTCCTCCAGAGAGAAGGATGCCTATTCTATACTACTGTGATATAACCTCGGATCACAGTGTGTGCAGATTTACAGCGTATTGGACTCGAAGCCTAGGCATGCTTGTACTGCCATCTGCAGGGATAGATGAAAACTTTGCAAGCATAAATAAACATCATTAATAAACTTCTGTATGCATTGTTATGAAATTAACCGATAGATGGCGCCAACGCATTTCAGCCAAGCTCCAAGATCTGGTGTTGCGTTTTGTGTAACATTAGAGTAATGTTGTGATATTTTATTTTCTCTCCGACAGGACTTTTGCCTTGGACGAAGGAAGGGATTTACGTGTCATGGGTGAACCTCTTTTAATTGCCATTCTTCTGCCCACCAACCTCGTGTATCGCCAGCGTATGCGTATGATGGTTTCAGAATTCCTTACCTGAAATTTATATCTATAAACCTTATTTGTGAAAATATAATGAATATTTCAAAGTTTTTTTTTCATGATACTCTTAACTCTTAACTTTACTTGTTCACTTCAAAACATGTAATCCAAAATCATATAACAGTTTCCGTACCTGACTTTTAGCAATTATTGTCTGTACTACTCTGCCCAGCGTCCATTTGTGCATCTGTTTCCACACATAAACCCACACATCTCAGGAACCGTTTGACCGATAAGGCTAAAGATTTTGCACAAATGTAGCCCTTGGAAAGCTTTGTAACATACACTAAAAATGGTAGCGCCACCTGCAACCATTTTTGCACAGTGTCCATCTGTTCATCTGCCTTGGGATAAGAACACTCATATCTCTGCATTGGTTGGACTTATCCACCTGAAATTTTGCATGTGTATACATGCTGGACAGCTTTCTTGATTTTATGACAGGTGGCGCCACCTACATTCACGTTTAAGCTGCAGACATCCAAGCTCATATCTCGGGAACCGTTTGACCAGTTGGGCCAAAATTTTGCATGTGTATAGATCTCCCGTAGCTCTTTATCATACGCAAAACTGGTGGTGCCACCTGCAACAATTTTTGCACAGCGTCCATCTGTTCATCTGCCTTGGGATAAAATCACTCATATCTCGGCAGTGGTTTGACTTATCCACCTGATATTTTGCAGGTTTATACATCCCTGACAGCTTTCTTGATTTTATGACAGGTGGCGCCACCTACATTAACATTTACGCTGCAGACATCCAAGCTCATATCTCAGGAACAATTTGACCAATTGGACAAAAATTTTGCATGTTTATAGATCTCACATAGCTCTTTATCATACGCAAAACTGGTGGCGCCACCTGCAATCATTTTTTCACAGCGTCCGTCTATTTGTCTGCCGTGGGCTAAAATCGCTTATATCTCAGTAGTGGTTTGACTTATCTGCCTAAAATTTTGCATGTTTATACATCTTGGACAGCTTTCTGGATTTTGTGGTAGGTGGCGCAACCTACATACACATTTCGGCTGCAGACATCCAGGCTATTATGCAGCGCACCTCACTCTATTTCCCCTTGCCACTCAATCCATGCCTCACTTCACCTTTCCCACTCTGATTTTGGCGGATACACGTTGTCCCTTGTTGACTACCCATATTCTAGTTTTTGTGTTGTGTGCACCCATGCCAGAATTGCAGCAGTGATGTTTGTTTAATTGTTTCTTGTTCTAAGTGTTTAGTACTTGCATTGTTCATATACATGTTACACATGTTCTTGAAAAGTAATGGTCCAGCATTGAAGCATTATACCTGGTGTTATATCTCATCGCACAGGTTCGCATTAGGCCTGTAGGCCTTGTTTCAAAGTATGTTTATTCATCCCGATCATCCGCCAGGTTTCCCCCTCATTATAAAGCCAATATTTTTATATATATGTACAAACCCTCATCCCGCTCATCCGCCAGGTTTCCCCCTCATTATAAAGCCAATATTTTTATGTGTACAAACCCTCTAAACTCTAATTTGCTCAAACTGCAAAAAATTATTGGTTTTAGCTTGATAACAAGTAGGCATTTGTTTCACCTTTACACAGTAATGTTTACACATATCTTCAGATCCAAAGCAATAAAGCAGTATTATTGTTTCAGACCTGCCTCTGACGTTTGCTCATAGTTTGACTTTAATGCATGATAAGTAAACATATAAAAGAATTTTCTGACAATTCAAACATTAAAAAACATGGCTTCATCCTTCTCAACGAAATGATCGTAAACTCAAAAAAATATTTTAAAAATATCTGGCCTTATTTATCGTGGACAAATCTTTAACGAATAACGTGGTGGGGAACAAAGGGTTATAATTGGACATATACTGTTTGCCGGATGAGTCAAAGGTGGTCTTCAGTACTCTCGACCTTGGCCTAGAATCTGGCAACAAACACATTGTGGCACCGAGGTGATTACGATTGATACCCCAGTCTATACATGACATTAATAAAGAGTATTGATTACCATCCACTATCACTAATGATTTTTAGTTAGAACATTGAACCCACTCTTTCATCCTACTTTGATAAGGTTTAAGTTCACTATATTCCAGTGTAAAACTAGACTAAAACACCGATTAGTACAAGCTGGGGGTATTGATTTCTGATATAGAAAAGCTTAATGATCCATTAAACAAGCCCCCGACAATGTACATTCCCTAATCTTCATATACAAACGTGCTCACACGTTCATATGTTGATATATATCAAGATTAATTCACTTTTTAATAAATTCTTTATCTACGCAAATCAATAATCTCAGATAAAGGTGTAGCTATAAAGTGATAAGAATATTGAACAATATGTCCTCGTTGGTTATCGGCATATTCTTTCCGCACAAACGTACCACACGCGCAGGTAAAGACACCGGAGCGTTTACTTCTCTAAACTATGAACGAGACAAGGATGACCTTGGATCTGACAATATCAAAGCTGGCCCTATAACATAATGCTTTTTGCAACATGTAATATAATCATATACATACCAAATGACAGACCGTTTACATTTTATTTGTAATGTTTCAAATTAAAAATAAACGAATAAACAAAAAAAATTGATCTGAATACTCTGTGTACCATTTTCATTCCAGATGCAAAATTCGAATCAACACACAAATTTCAAGACAATCCATGAAATGATAAAGAAATATGTGGGGGGGTTTTTTAATGATTTTTTTTTCTGGCTCTTGCAGAGCTATATATGAATATACATACCTGTTTAAAGGACAGTTTTCAAAGTTTGTTGCATACTATTAAATTGCAATACTCTGACATGACTGTAATTTGTTGATCTAAAAATAACTATGAAACTTCTGAACAAATTTAAGGTGGCACCAGAGGATTTGATTTATTGCAATGAAAAATTACAGTTGTTAGTCTTATTTTAAAATTCTGGTTTTGTTAAAATTTATTGGAGGTGCGTCCCATACAACAGATAAAACTTATTTTGTAGAATAGTTACTGCAAATCTGTTAATTATTGAGAGATTGGAGTATAAAAGTTTACTCTAATGGAACGATTATGGTGAAATTTCCCATTTTTCATTCGCATGTTATATAAATGCTTTGTCTGATTTTGTTCAAAATTAAAACGATGACCAGGAAATATGTCTACAGGTTTAATTTTATCAGTTTAATGATTCAAAGTCAAACATATTAGTGTGCAGTTAATATTTTGAAAAAAATGCATGTTTTCACACTTTAAAGAATCTTATACTTGCGTTAAAATGATTACGCCTCTGTAGTTGTCTCCGATAAATTATCATCCTGAAAAAGCGTAGAAAATTTCAAGGCAATCCATGCATTGTTTATTGATCAACTTTAGCTTTTGCTTGAGATTTTATTCAAAATATACCGTTTACAGTGAAATATCATATCATCTGTAAGAGCAATTTTAAAGAGCTAGAAGTGACAATTTAGTTCTGATTTGGCATGCTCATAGGGATTTATGTATGTGGAAATGAGATACATTAATTTAATTTTGCAATTCCACGGTAAACCTTATTCAAAGGCTTAAAAGCTCAGAGAAATCTCAATTTCATGGTGCTGAAAAGCAAGATTTCGACGTAGCCCGCAGATTATATGTCACTGAAACTTAGTTTTGGGTTTCCAAGGTTATTTCACTATAGGACCAGTATTTTGAGCAATATATAGCGAGTATAACAGTTTTTAGTTGAAAAGTGATTGCTTGACAAAGCTTAAGTCAACTGAGCGAAAAAACAGGTAGAGCTTATTATTTTAAAGTTTAAATTTTCACAGATAATGATCTTTCTTCGACGAAGTACAAAAACCGAACACTTGGTATCAGTAGTCGCCGGTATGTGTCGCTAATTATTGGGAAAGGTCCACAGGGTTTCAACAGCTTTTGATACAAGGCGGCGATATAATAAACACAGTGCCGCCTATATCTAACCAGTTATAATTCCTGGTAGTTAGATGCCGATGAATCCTATATTATGATGAGGGCGCGGTCACTGGCGGAACGTTCCTCCGGCTTCTACTTAGAATATACGGATCTATTTGTCACCCAACTCTCCAGGCAGATAGATTCCCATCTTCAGATTGTCCTCGGAGTACTTTCCTGTTGCATTTCGGTGTCCTTACGAAACCCCGACCTCCCAAACATATCGAAACCGCTCGTGGAGGCTGCCATTTTGGATACACACTAAACCATATGTGTCACAATCACATGTCGGAATTAAGGGTATACCGCTAGTATATATAATTAATAAAGCATTACAACCTGTTCAGTTGACGTGTGGCGCCACGTTCGCATGGGAAAATTCTATATTTTTGTAAGCTTCTTTGATATATTATTATCATATAATAACGTGACAGTGATAAAATCCTATACTTTATAACAAAATTAAGTAAGATTTTACCAGTGATAATTTATAACTACTTGTATATATATATATATACATATATATATATATATATATATATATACATATATGCATGTTTATTTTTATATATCTATATATAGAGGTTTGTGTATATATATACGATTAATCCCTTCCAATATGCATGTCTTTCGTTTTTATCAAATATGTGGTCTGTGTTCGAGACATTTTAGTATGTAGTGTTACGTTCTTTATATGCCAAATATAGGAATAGTCTAACATGTCAAGATACGTGTATGTGTGGGAAGAGATTTTTTTAAACAATATATAATCCCCGTCCCTTCCTAGTCTAGTTAATCAGGTTAATCAGGTGGGTTGTCCAGACAGTTTATGTCCCCCACCTGTCTGATAACGTCTGGTCTCTACTTTTTGTCTGTCTCGCCATCTGGACTTAGCACGACTTTCGTAACACAAGATAATTTTGCACTGGTTCACCGTCTAACTGTTGTGAACTACCAGTCAATGAACGCGCTTTTCACACCTATATATATATATATATTAATGTGTGTGTGTGTGCGCGCGCGCGCGCGCGCGCGTGTGTGTGTTTATTTCGTTGATGTGTCTGTCGCATATAACTGCTCAACCCGAACCAAGCTGACAAAAATATATACATTCCTGCACTATATAGACCAGCAACATGCAGTTGCATGCGGTCCTTCACATTTGCTGACGGTATAGAGGTTAGGTAATAATTATGCCCCCCCCCCCCCCAGGAGAGACATGTTGTTTTCAGTGCCATCGTACATCGTCGTCGTCTGTAGTATATCTTGTAAAGCGATAACTTTGAAGGGACGCATATATTTATCTCGTAAGTTGAAACACAAACTTCTACCTAAATCTTTGATCTTCAAGGTCAAATTTGCGGAAATTGTATTTTTGAGAACCCCATATACATGTACTTAATAAGTACAGATTTTTCCCTAAGATTTGACACACAACTTGTTTCAATCAATTTCTTGGACGAGTTCGAAAACTGATGATCTTTGCCGAGATCTTCAAGGTCAAAACTGCCGAAATGTAAACTTT
>CM049306.1:49701018-49733518 GCA_026874595.1 Sipunculus nudus
AGCGTACGGCTTTGATTATTAGATCTATATATAACAAGTTTTTTTGCCTAAGACTTTTACCTATTGACTTAGGCAAATCGGCCGAGATCTAACGCAAAGACAGGCGGCTGAAAAATAAATCTCGTCGACTATTTCCACCCCAAGGACCTAAGAACCCCCAGCCCCCTTAAAAAAATAACGAAATTTCAATACAAACTCATCAGCCACTTAAAGTCACTCTCTCGATTTAGGGATGGTTTAATTTACACATATATAGGACCTGGAGCGACGCAGCACTAATCTCACTAATCTCTATAACTGTCTGTTTCGCATGCAGGCAACTACACTCTTTACACAGCGCTTTACCTACAGGCCTAGGACCTATATCGTAAGCGCTGTTTGTTATGACCTCGTATCCTGAATCTCTACATCAGAGGGGAGCACTGTATTTTAGTCCAATCAGATGAGACCTTGTGCTGGAAGACTAAACGATTTACCAGCCAAGCGAGGAATACACGAAGCCAATGTTGTTCATTTCGTTTTGAGTGACAGCTCATCGCCCCGGCGACCGTTTGAACAGGCCACAGGCTCAGAGAGAATTGCCCCAGACGTGGTTTCTGGGCGGATCCTGATGCCTGTCGAGTGTTTGTTGACTTGCATTAGGTTGGCTGCTATTCACATCAGCAGTTATTTTCAGCAGACAGGCCCATGTGCACCCCATGGTGTTTAAGTGCATCATAAACGGTCAAAGCAGGCAGCGGGAAAATAAGTAGCTTCTTTAGAAGCGCAAGATTTACGCTGCCTCGGGAGCGTAGCAGGCAACACAATACTGTTACTATACTCAAGCTCTCTCATGCTGCCAGAATGATGAAGTTCACTCAGGCCTACTCTGAATATGGGTGCCTCTCATGTCCAAGTATCTCTACCATGGGATGACGTAATCCGAAGGTTCAAAGGCTTTTTCCCATTTCAAGAATCTATCCGTGTTTGCATACTTTCGGCCGTTTTCCGTCCGTTAACAGGGCACACATGGTAACCGTTAGACATAGAAACTTCTAACTCTACATCCAGGGAGGTCCAAGGCATATATCCTTTGAAACCTGAAATTAAGTCATGGTGATCTATAATTTTTTATGACCTGAAGGCCAAAAACACGATTCTGAGCACCCAGACATTCAGACGGGGCACAAATTGTATCCATTAGGCCCAGAACTCTCTCCCGTAAATTCAGGGAGATCCTAGGCAAATGTCCCTGGAAACCTAAAATTAGGTCACTGTGACCTACTAGTATATTCTGCGACCTATAGGAAAAAGGATGTCATATTAGCACCCTGAATGTCAGATGGACCCAAATTGTATTTTTTGAGCCCAGAATCGCAGTATCCAGGGGGGTTCTAGGCAAATCTTCTCGGAAACCTGAAATAAATTAGCCACATTGACCTATATTTTGCAACCTAGGCTATGGGCCGAAAACATGATTTTGAGCACCAAGACAAATAGGGCAAAAATTGTGTCCATAAGGCCTAGAATCTTCTTTCATAATATTCAGGGAGGTCCTCGGCAAATTTCCTAGTTAACGCCAAATTAGGTCACTTTGCAGATGGACACAAATGGTATGCATTGAGCCTAGAAGCTTCTAACGCAACATCTAGGGAGGTTCTAGGCAAATCTCCTCGGAAGCCTGATATTAGGTCACTGTGACCTATATTCTGCGACCTACAGACCAAATACATGAGGTTGAGCACCGCGAAAGTCAGATGAGGCACAAGATTGGTCTAGAAAAGATGTCATATGAGCACCAAGACAGTCAAGCGGAGCACAAATTATATGCAATAGGCCTTGAATCTTCTAACATAACATTCAGAGAGGTCCTAGGCAGACATCCTTGGAAACCTGAGATTTGGTCATGGTGATCTATATTCTGCGACCTGTAGACCGAATACATGAGGTTGAGCACACAGAAAGTCAGATGAGGCACACAATTGGTCTAGAATGATGTCATATGAGCACCCAGACAGTCAGGCGGGGCACAAATTATATGCAATAGACCTTGAATCTTCTAACATAACATTCAGAGAGGTCCTAGGCAGATGTCCTTGGAAACCTGAGGTTTGGTCATGGTGACCTATATTCTGCGACCTACAGACCGAATACATGAGGTTGAGCACCCAGAACGACAGATGAGGCACAAAACTGGTCTAGAAAAGATGTCATATGAGCACCCAGACAGTCAGGCGGGGCACAAATTATATGCAATAAGCCTTGAATCTTCTAACATAACATTCAGAGTGGTCCTAAGCAGATGTCCTTAGAAACCTGAGATTTGGTCATGGTGACCTATATTTTGCGACCCATGGACCGAAAAAATGACTCTGAGCACCTAGACAGATAGACGGGGCACAAATTGTAAACACTAGCCTAGAATCCTCTAACGTAACATTCAGGGAGGTCCCAGGTAAATGTACGTCTTTTGGAACCTGAAATTAGGTCATTGTGACCTATATTTTGCGACCTATAGGATAAGGTGTCATATGAGCATCTAGGAAGTGAGACGGGGCAAATATTGTATCCATTAGGCCTAGAATCTTCTACATTTTGGGACGTCTTAGGCAAATGTCCTTGGAAACATAAAATTAGGTCACCATGACCTATATTTTGCGACCTATTGAAAAGATGTCATATGAGCACCCTGAATGTAATATGGGCACAAATCGTATATTTTAAGCTAAGAATCTTTTACGCATTATCCAGGGAGGTTCTAGGAAAAGCTTCTCGGAAACCTGAAATTCAGCCACATTGACCTATATTTAGTAACCTAGGCTCTGGGCGAAAAACATGATTTGAGCACCCAGACAGATAGGGCACAAATTGTATCCATTATCCCTAGCATCTTCTAACATAATATTCAGGGAGATCCCAGGCAAATGTCCTTGTTAACATGAAATTAGGTCACTGTGACCTTTATTCTGCAACCTTCAGGGTCAAAATGTTGTATTGGCACCCTGAATGTCAAATGGGCACAAATTGTAATAATTAGGCCTAGAATCTATAACGCAACATCCAGGGAGGTTCTAGGTTCTTTTGAAACCTGAAATGAGGCCATGGTGACCTAATAGGCTATATTATGTGAGCTATGAGCCAAAAATATGAATTTGTGCACCCAGACAAACATGGTACACATTGTATCTACTTTTCTACTTTATTGTAAACCAGTGAGGTCGTTGACAATTCTCCTTTGAATCCTGAAAAAAAGGTATATTAATTCTTATAATACATGTCAAATACAGTGGAAGGGCACCAGTTGTATCCTTAAGCCCTAAATCTTCTAACACAACATCCAGGGAGATCTTGCCTAATCCCATTTGAAACCTGCACGTTACATGCCAAAAACATGATTTGAGCACCTTTAACGTCAGATGGGTAAAAATTGTATGCATTATAGGCCTAGGTCCTGGGCAAATCTCCTTTAAAATTAGGTCATGGTGACCTATATTCTGCAAGCTACTGGCCAGAAGCATAATTTTGAGTAGTCAGACAAGACCCAAATTGTGTCCATTATGTTGTAGGGAGTGGTCAAGGTATTTATTCAATCTCAATAATGACCTGAAAGATAGCGACAGATTTCTCCTCTGTCACAGGAGGGCCTAACAACGCGGCACCCGCATTTACAGAATACCGAACCGAATATCCCAAGATTGTCTCAATACAAGTGTTTGTTTAATACAATACGATAATAAAATTAGGATGATTAAACACTAAAAACATTTACTCTTCTGTACCCTGAAAACATAAAATATAAGCTTAAAACACATTCATGGCCTTTATGCGCACGTACACATACAGCATAATAAAACGTATATATACAGAATGCACGAATCATAGCGAAGAATTATTCATGCATGTGCAAATTACAGTCCTGCCGCAACGATTATGTATAACACTTATGTATATGTCGTTTTAACCGCTGTTTAATATGTGTACCAAGTTTTTCGAGGTTTCACCACAAGACCTGGCAAAGGTTGGAGAACTGCAATCGGACCAATGAGAGCCGATTGTCGCATTCTGCATCCAACTCCATGTTTTAATCTCGATTTCATTGGTTTTATAATAATTCATAAAATCCAGTTTTTTGTAAAAAGAATTCTTTATCAGAAAACTATACTTGAGGCCAACACTGAGAAATTGTCTATTTCATGTAAACCCTTGATAACAAGCATGCGTTCTAAAGCCTTGTTTGCATCCCATCGTGAGGATTATAACGACCCTGTAACTGACGCACAATAGCCTCTCAATCACGGAGCACTCAGTGGGGCCAACATCAATAAATCAAAAATTGATGTGTCTTATCTACAGTGTTTATACAGATGATATGGCGTTCAAGAGGCGCTGTCAAAAATGACACTTGTTGCTAACTCGTCTCTGAATAAGTGCATACATTTATAATTTTTCATAATAATATTATTTCAATTTTTGTATCGTATTTTTTATTTATTTTTTTATATTTTATATCATATCTAATAATAACGCGTGCAGAGACCTGAAGTTGCTACTGGGCAGCTAAAAAAAGCCCGGCCGAAGTTTTGGCCTCTTATGGACATCTAAATTCTAATGTAAAACTGTCTTTTTCTTGAAATTTTAATTCATTTCACTTGAGAACAAGATCAAGAAAAATAGGGCTGGTGTACCTCCGTTATCACAATTCTCATTCCATTGCACTGAAGTATCTGTATTTAGTTCAGTATACACAAGCATATGGATGCGATGTGTGCGTGTCTCTGACTGCTTGCCGGCAAATTATAAAAGATATTTGACCAAAACTGTAAGTTGTGTAGCTGAGATAACGCTCAAAACAAATAAAACAAATTAGACTTCTCTGATTAGATCTTTCTTATAAATTTTTAACGCAGTCAATTCTACCCGGACATACTGTAGATTAAGAGACGAGGGAAGCAAAAAAAAACAACAAGTAAAAAAAAAAAAAAAACACGTGCACACACACACACAAAAAAAAAACCCAGCTCTGACCGTCGGGTGCTCAACAAAGAATCGGGGACAGATAATTTAATGTTAAGACAGAAGGAAGCGCTCATATATCCAATATGCGAACTTACCTACGACAGTACGACCTTGATGTTTAGGGATAGTGGGTATAAAGAATTCATTTCCTTACAATGCATGCACTGGGGTTCCCCATATAATGCACTGGGGCTTCTGAATACACCAGTGGCGTAGAAATACACATTCAGTATATAGGAAATTAAAATACAATGAATTGTCTTTTTTTCCAAGGAAAATATAAGAACAATAATTTTTTGTAGTAAGGACGTAATGAAACTAGAAATTTTTGGCATCTGAGATGCCGTAGCATCCCCAGACAAACAAAGCATACCACCTAAAATAGGCATCTTCTTCTGAAATATATATTGGCACGTGACAGGGCAAAGGTCCCAAATGTTTCAACTTGTCCGACATTTTGGTAGAGATTGTTTTGTCAAATTTGAAGGTAACAGCTGCTGTACTTCAAAATTATTAGGTTAACCAAAATCCTGTTACCAGAGATTTGGAGACAGATGGCTCCTGTGATATTGACCTTTAACCTTGTGCGGGTGAACTTTATTTGGAAGGCCTGGGATGAAAAGTTTTGCTTAAAATGCATCCACATGTGCAATCTTTTAAAGATCCGTATAAGATTTTTCTGCGGTGGCGGCATTGGCGGCGTTGGTGGGACCGTCATGAAACCATAGTATCCCCTGACTTTGTCTAGGGATACAATAATTTACAATTTGTAAGCATACGCATATGCAATGTAAATAGAAGTGTTTTTGACAAATTTTAATTTTGAAATTAATTGAGACAAGGGCCCACAGTCTCTAAATATAGAAGAAGTTTGTTTTGAAGGGAAACGACCTCAAGCGGAAATAAGAGTGGCTCATATATCCATCGTTCATATAAAAACCATGGAGTCCTCCTCCAAGTGCAGTCCTCGCGTTCGTTCACTTATATCACTCTATACGCAGATATACACCTATATGTGGCGTATAAATACAATGTGGTGAAAGGGAAGTCCATTAAAATATATTGGATTATATTTTTCACAAGGCAAATAACACGAACAAAAACACGAATTTGTGATATTTGGTAAGAAATTACATACGCAATGTGAAATAGAAGTTTTTTTCTAAATTGTGACAAATATTGGTTTTGATGCTTGACATCTGATACAACGGTATGGTATAGTAAAGTATAGTATATAGTATAGTGTGGTTTGGTGTGGTGTAGTGTAGTGTAGGTTGGTCGACAATCCATAATTGCAAGAGGTATGTTTTGAAAAGACAAGACTTCTGGCTGAAGGGTGCACATCAATGGGAATACTCGACTAAAAAGATCCTTAACTGATTCCTTGGCTTTTATATCTCTGAATTTGAAGAATAATATTTAAGGAGATTCATAATGATAAGTAGAGAATCCGATGAAGACGCATCCTGGTCCCCGGACGGGAAGACAAACACTAAGAAAGAAAGGTTGGGGTCAACAGGTCAAGGTTATATTGACTGATCAATTAAAAACTGAAGGCCGACAAAAGTCGATATGAAGGTTTAAATTAAGACACGCCTGGAGAAGTTTGCTTTTTCCATAAGTTTAGCACACATGCACGCACAGCATCGAAAGTATAGTATAGTTTTGAGAATAGCCTTTTCTGGAAATACCATCGTCTTCTATATTTCAAGGTTGGGTTTTCATATAGTCTCTTTAGCAAGTCTCATGCCTTCGTTTCAGGTATTTCTATTAGTGAGTATGTGAGGTGATGTTTGTATGTACGCATGTTGTATTTAAAAATCTGCCTGTCACAACGTGCCACGTGGCGGAAAAGCTTGTTCTAATAAAATGAGTAAATAATCCACCTGCCAGTGAAACAGAGAGGATTGCCACCTTGTTTTGAGCAGTACTTTTGCAGCATGATACGCAGTACGTTGTTGCGTTGTTCAAGGGGCGGATTGAAGCGACCCTCCCATTTTTTCGACATAAGAAATCTGAGAAATAGAATACTATACTTTAATTCCATAAACGTTAACCGAAACTAGGCCAAAATCGATATTTTACAGCCTATATTAATAAAACTTTTCTCCTCCAGGGTACTCGATACTAGACACCCCATCCCCTTCTAAAAATCATGTATTCGCCCCTGGACTCAAACATGCCACAGTAAGGGTAGTTTCAGCATCAAAAGTGAAAGTCCATGTGTTTTGTATAAACACCGCGACTGGTGAGACACCGCAACCCATGCCAGACTACTCTCTTGTACGAATAATTTGCCCAATGATAAACATAGCGTAGATGGAATTAGGAATTTATGGTCCGACCCACTGACACCGGCCGACACATTTTCTTAATACATTTTGCGAATTCCGAGCACTCTAAGGTCAACGAGTGCACATGGATCAGGCTATGTGTCTCTGAACCAATGAGAACACCTCAAAACAGGTGTTAAAGGTTAAAGCTTATAAATAAATGTTGGGATTGGGTTAAAAAGGGACCGGACCTCAAATAGAAACCCCGCATACGCATTACTTTAAGTATCGGAAGGCAACTGGGAATTTTAAATTCAATAATTCATTTTTCTTTTAATATAAACTTTATTTATTTAACATGGATTGTACAACTAGTTATAATAACTTATTCGGGGCACTCTCCATGGCTCGGATGTTGGATCTCGGTAGTCGGTAAGGCTGGAGGAAACCGGAGGAGCCGGTGATAACAACCGCCCTTAATTTTTTTTCTCTTGAACCTTACAAGTAGCAACATTTAAAACATTCTCTTTGTACTGTCTGTCTTTCTGTCTCCTTCTCTTTCTGCGTGCCTTCATCATATAAATGAATATTTAATATTTTGTGAAATAATTAAAAAAAAATAAATAAAAAAAACTATTTACATGTGATATCGTCAATTCATGGAACTCATTCATACAGCCTGGAAAATTGGGCTGGGGTCGTTCCTTTTTTATTTATGCTTATTTATATGTACTAGCATACAGTATAAATATAAGTGTACATACTAGTGATATTTATTAACGGCATTCTGCCCCTTTCATAAAGAGAAACTAATAAAAATGCCTACCGGGTCGTGTTTTTACGTCTATAAATATTTTCATCAAGTGTATAAAATAAGAAAACGCTCATTCATAGAATACAAGGTTTAACTTTTTTTTTTATAAATGTTTCATTTTTCTTTTATTTTCTCGAGAAGTCCTGATGGTGAGCTGCTTCATGAACTCCCAGATGTTTGAAATTCGGGTGTGTGAGCATAGATAGTGTGGACCATTTCCTTTGAGTCACACGTTCACCGGCAAGGATACAGATACAGAGCATCTCACCGCTTCCCTCTTACACATGGTTAATTTGTATGAAACCAAATCTTGAACTTCTCGAGTTACCCGCCAGCGTACTATGGGCAGCGTAAGAAATGTACCCAGTGCCTGACTCTGTTTCAGCTCGATGAATGGGACACTCTACACCTTACCCACACCGGGGACAGCAAGGACAACGGAAACGGAATCAGTGTCGACACTGCTCCTGTGTAGTGAACTGTAGTTATAACACAGGCTCCTCCTATAATCAAGCAAACAAAGTTCCATATATATCATGTATATTACATATATATATATATATATATATATATATATATATATATATATATGAGATATCATATATATGTGTGTGTGTGTGCGCGTGGGTAGGAGGTATTGTTTGGATGCCGCAATTAGCCCAAGCTATACGTTTTTATTAAAAAATTATTGTCTGGATAAAGCGTGGAGAAAAAAATACCTTCAAAAATAATCATGCATAAGTGTTAGGCTATATCGCCCGCGCTCTTCGTGCTAGTATCCGTCAACACCAAGTAAATTATATCAACTATTTTTCCACGAGAGAAAATGCAAAGCGGGCAAGGATGTGGAATAAAACCTTTCCTATTTTACCCCATCACCTCACAATCACAAAATCACACTCGCGCTGTTTTTATTCATGTTTACCCCGACCTTGTATTAGCTGTTTAGGGTAGGCTCATATTGGGTCCTTTCTGGGCCAGTGCGGTTTGAATGTTTGTTGAGGCAAAATATTGTCTCAATTGATTTACGACGGGCAAACCCTGTCAAGAATCGCATATCAGTGACCCTCAGTTACCCTCTCTCCTGGCGATGGGTTGTGCCACACAAAATATTCATTGCATTTATGTTTGATTATTTTCTTGGTCCCGAAGTCAGGTCAAGGAAACAATAAAAGCCACCGGGAAGATCAGTTACTTTGTTACAATTTTGCGGCAGATTGGAATCCTCCTCAATTGATATGGTTTTGCGTGTAACAGCCAGTTGTAAAAACAAACAAACATTAGTAAATGTATTAATCTTATGACGTCCTACTACAAACAGCGCAGTATATCTGTAGTAGACTGGTTCCCTTTCTATGTCACGTGTACGCCATCTCCCTCCTCATGCCATGGGAGAGTGCATGTAAACGGACGGCTATGCAGGATTGATATTGTATAAAGAAATTTCAGAACTGTACAAACCTGAAAAATACGCGTGTCAGCATAAAATTAGGGCTTTAGGCTATATAAAGCAGTTGAAATCAAAGGTATCAAGGGTATAAGAGAAAGAGGCCATTGAATTATATTTGATATAAATATTCTCAATGATTATGAATGACATTATCAGAAGCGGATACGGGGGGATGCGATCCTGATAATGACAGATTATATATAATTATTTCAGAAATATAAAGAATTCTTGGGAACTAGACCAGAATTAATTAAGTATCGATAGCCTTGATACGAGTGATCGATAACATTCAGTTACTTACTCATATATGCGTATATACGTATATTTTTGTCTGTCTGTTATTTGAACAAAACTACTTTTTAAGAACACAGAGCCACATTATCTATACAACTGCACAGATAGGAGTATAAATGCTGGTTAAAATATGCCACGAGTGAATGCTATAAGAATTATGATGAATAGGCGAAGTTTACATTGTTAAATCATGTACCTTGACCATTTAATACAATGATCATCTATACCTCGTATAATTTTATGTTGTCTACTTGTTCTGTACAGACCAAGGTAGCACCAAATGTGTCTGGTGTATTTCTGTTAAATCAGACGAATATTAAAAATTCAAGGTCAGCAGGTTCACGTTCAAGGGCAACGATTAAATGGGTACACTGGAGGTTCAACGTGATGGGCCCGCAGCTGTCTGCATGAGACAATATAATGTATATACAGTTACCAGCGTGGGAGTGGATACTGTATACCGTTAGAATAAATGCATAGCCGGTCTGTCTGAGTGAAATAAATTTGTTTAATTAAATACTGATAGGGCGTGTCTCCGTATAAGTGTAAAAATCCGTTATACAATGCGGTGTCCGCAATTAGAGACATATTATACTTTTTTTCTACTCTGTTAGTGTATCTATATATGGAATCGTTCGTTTTAATATTCTTTTATTTGACAGTTGTCAAATATAGTGGCCTTTATGCGTGACAAGGCTACGTTTGGTGATATTCCATTATTTTAATTGTGTGTCATGTTTTTTGTTACATACGACTTCGCTTAATGATTGTTTCAAAGTTTCTTACTGGAATCTGTACATGTATATAGGTAAGTAATAAAAATTAAAAAAAAAAAAAAACACTAAGATAATGTGTTTACGTTAATGGTCTCAACCTCAGTAATAAGCCTATAATTTAGGAAATGGAATATACATGAATCTGTGAACTTGATGGGAAACGCACCTACAGGAACTTAGTAGATGTTGCATTGAAAATTCATGTACCAGAAATCATTCACTTTATCTTCAACTTGAATAAAAAAAATGTTGTATGCGGGTATGTTTGTGTACATGTTTCTAACTTTTATCATATACTATTAGCCACACGTTCTGACAGAGCGAACATCACATGTAGCTAGTTTATCTTACAGTGATAGACAAGACAAAAACCGCAATGTGTACATAGCCAGAGTTTGTGAACATCAAGTGTCATAATACGTTAGAGGGAGTAAACTTTTTTTCACCTTGAATGCCTTCGTTAACAGAAACTTGCACACGTCCGAACATTAGCGTTGTAACCAGTCGAGTACATGTATCCCCCCCCCCCCCAGCGTGGTAGTTTTATTTTAATGTAGATATATACACCTGTATGAGTGAAAATTAAGCCCATGATTAAAAGGAGAGATAGAGAGAGCGAGAGAGCAAAGATAGAGAGTGAGAGAGAAAGAAAGAGAAAGAGAGAGACAGATAGACAGACAGACAGACAGACAGACTGAAAGACATGCAGGCAGACAGTTCTTCATGGCAACTTCATTATGCGTAAGTTTAAGAACTGACAAATGATCTAAAGAAATAAAAAACTTTATCATTTATATTCATAATATAGAAAGACCACTCGCAAATATTGGGTCATTGATTCTAGGTTAAAAGTCACCAGGTTATAAAGACTCTTGAAATAGCAGAGGGATGGTCAACTAATTGATGCGTAAATGTATAAAGTATAGAGAGTCCATTGACCCGCGTAGGAGTATAGAGATACACTGTAATTATAGTAACATGGCATGCCTGGCGGACTGAATAAAATGTTTAAATCAATTTCACACGGATTGTCACTGAATGAATTAATCTTTAATAGACTCAGGTGTCGTTAATTTGTAAACACCATGCAACTTTTATTCCCATGTTTTACACATCTGTTTTACACATGCACTATAATACATAAACAAAAATATCATTATTAAAGGGACCTCATTATATGGGGACACATCTGTTAAACCACGGCGATGTGTGTGTGAATAAGGCTTATGTAAAACAAAACCGAACTTGCTATAATTATTGATCAAGTTAAAGGCAGCTATTCACAAACCTTTTCTACAGAATTAAGGTGACTTCTGGCTTACTTTGTCTCTGTGTATATATAAATGAACATTAGGCAATTCGAGTGAAGATAAGTCTTTGTATAACGCCTCTGTGACACATATAGCAGCTTGTTTGTCAACAAGCTTGTTAATAAGAACAACAATGTTGACAAATGAAACAAAAACATATAAACTGAGGTAGTTATTTGAAAGACGCGAAACACTCTTTTCAGAACTCTGGTTTGTCTGACCTGCCACTAGATGTCGTTGTTGAATGTGTTTTATTAATACGGCGGATATCCCCCCACATGTTATAAACAAGTGGATATATAAACAAAACGAACTGTCCGTGTGCGGTGTGATCGGCATTTTCTGGCCGATTTTTCATGAAAGGTTCAAAGGATTATATGTTTATATTAGACGTCAGACATCGGAATAGACCCCTTTAAAGTGCCCCCCCCCCTCTCTCTCTGGAACATATCTGCCACTCGCGTGTCTGTTCGTCTGCTTGTCTCTTGCTTGCTGTTCCATCACATGACCTCACGGATGAAGCTCTCATCGGTAACCAGTCTGGTCTTGTTAATGTCTACATTTCACTGTCGCTAGTCACCGTTTCTGGTTAATTAAATCGATAGCTTCTATCCTATAATATATTTCATAAAAGTTCAGTCTTTCTGACATCATATACAAACACACATGCATATATATTAACGTGAAGTGATTCTTGTGACAAGGAGATATACTGGGGGGATAATATATTAAGTGTGAGATATGACTTACCCTGTCCCGATCACGAGTGCTCGGATTACATCGTCGTAACTTATCAAGGGTTAACATTCACATTTCACTCATATATTTTTTTCTTAACCAAACAGATGCTCAGCGTATGTAAACGTATACTATAAACAGGTGCAACAGATTGTAGTCCATAGTCTTTTAGAAGTTGGACTGTGCAGTTCAGGGTTCAGTTCTGAGTTGTAATTTTCATAAATTCTTTGGATTCATTTTACTCTTTAAATGTTTCAGGAGAAAAAAAAGTGTTTCCTCTTCTAAAATGCATCTTAACTACCTTTAAAGTGGTCATTAAAATGACTTTAATGACTAAAAACAGCTTAACTGTTTTAGATACACCTAGCCCCGTGCTTAGATAACCTATAGTAAAAACGGCTTATTACCCTCCTCATATATGTATATACATGTATTGTTATCTCTATAATCATTCAACAGACAGGGCCATCCACAGACCACGCCCCACCGACCTATGGTTTGAAAAGAACCCGAAGGAAAGGTGAATGACTGGATATCTGCGCTCTTTAAACCTTCCTGTTATTGTTATTAATTTAAAATTCCGTATATGGTTACATATGGTAAGAGGTAACATCTGCACGGACAACGTGACGATAAATTCATATATATGGATCCGGGTTAAATACATGTACTGTATAGACAGCCGTTTATACGAACGATTCGGGGGACAAAAGTTTTGTTCGGATAAACGATCGTTTGGATAAACGGTTTTGCACCATAATTCACCGTGGTCGTCAACCTGCTGCATGCCGAGTATCGGACGTTATAAAAAATGAGATATACAAATTAATTAAGAAAACCGAACTAAACGTTGGCAACAATATTGTCCCACTAATTTAATCAAGATTTCATATTAAATACATTAAAATCTTGTAAATCTGCATTATTTCACTGGTATTCTCTATACATTGGGGTGCGGGGGGGGGGGGGGGTGTAAGGGTGCAGATTGCCACATCCGGCATTAAAACAACGTAGATAAAGGTAAACAGGTTTTCGCCAAAAACATAATCATTTTTCACAACAAACTCCACATATATGACTGTCCCTTCATGACACAAACACAAATGATAATGTTCTTAACAAAAAAATAAATAAATAATGAATAAACAAGCACGGATGAAAAGAACACATTCCATGCATTCACTGAAGGAGCTTTATTATTATAGTAATACAGATTAGTACAAGGCGCAATAAAATAATCGATTTTTTGTGGGAATGATATAACATTCTATTTGATATTTACATGATTTGCCAAGGTTTTTACCTTTTGTGCTGAACTGGACTCACTCAGTCCTTACTATATATCGGGATAAGTCCCGTGACTGCATGATATATATATATATATATATATATATAGCTCTGAAGAAAAACAACACTGTTAATTCACAACAGTCTGTTTAACGGGATGCGACCCGATAATCAGGAGAATGTGGTTAGAATGAAGCTAACGGCGTGGTTTGAAAAGCCGAGACTTTACGAGATTACGAGATTATGCTTTGTGCGATTCGGGGGGGGGGGGGCATGTGAAAGACAGACACTGATCCTATTGTCCTCGGGTGCACAATAGGATTGGTCGGGGTACACGTGCGATACTGGAACATAACAGGGCGGGGCAAAGAGGTTGTTATTGTTGTAAATTTTATATATAATACAAAGATATATACCAGGATGCTCAATAGCATATTGAACTGATTTCTAATATTGTCTTGGAAGTAGTGAACATATCAGTGGTATACATATGATAAAAATACACATATACTATGAAAATACACAATATACAAGGCAAATATACAATATAAAAGGTAAATATACTATATTTTACTCATACCAAATGCAATCCACTCGGTAAACTCACCATGATGTAGGGGTAACGCCATGTCCCTCATCACTGCAAAGCAGTGAGAGAACAACTACCTGAACAGGTAAGTCTGCCCAGCGGATCCTCGTTGGGGGGGGGGGGGGGGGGTTTAAGGGGGAACGCTGAATATAGTACGAATGCTAGGTTTTAAAATATTTCAGGGTGAATTTGTTTTGATGGCGGCACTTGGAGAGAATTTCAGCTCTTGAGTTCAACAATGATCCAGGGGGGGCAGTAGCTATATATATATATATCATTGTACAAAACATTTGAGAGATAAACTTGCAATATACAGCAACTTATAATGTTTGCTGTCGTGCTGTCTGTTTGTCTGTCTGTCTATCTGTCTCTCTCTAACTCTGACTCTCTCTCTTTCTTTCTTTCTCTGTCTCTCTCTTCCTCTCTTTATCATACACATGAGAAAACCACATGTTCACTACGCATGTTCGACAAGCCAGACTTGTATTTCTTGATAAGATCGCCCTCTGTCCAAGACAACACGTATAAAGCGCGTCAGTCACAGTATAATTGTTTTACCGGCGGTCGCTCACGTGTCAGGCCGTGTGTGTTCACATGCATCTTGATGGGCAATCTTTTTGATACGTTTTCCACACTGACATTGACGTAAATCCTATTCTGTAAAGGTTACTCCTATCATAGATGTACACGTCAACAATCATAATATAAATCACAGACTTGTACAGAAATAATTATTTCAGGGCAAAAAGGTCTCTTTTATGTTATGACACAGTCGGATATCATCTAGAAAATGTTATGAACTTCTTATTTTATTTTAATGGCAATAATGATTGTCTTCAAATTAGTGTCAGATGGTTTCTTGTATAATTTGGAAGATACTAGAAATACGCAATCCGTGTTATAACGCGGATCTCTAGTTTCAAAATCTGTGTGACATATACTGACTACATTCCTAA
The DNA here is from genome assembly GCA_026874595.1 of Sipunculus nudus. Taxonomy (NCBI): domain Eukaryota; kingdom Metazoa; phylum Annelida; class Sipuncula; order Golfingiida; family Sipunculidae; genus Sipunculus; species Sipunculus nudus. The sequence goes on from CM049306.1 coordinate 49,716,501, forward strand.
ACAATAAATCCGATTTTTTTTGCGCTCATGAATTTCCAAATATTCTCGTTGAATTCTTTATTTGAATAAAAATATTTATCTTTCCTGGTGGCATGTAGGATATGACATCGATGACAATTCCAATATAATGTATAGGAGAAAATTTGCAGATATAATGCAAGGGATTCATACGGTCATGTCAGCTTGAGAGGATTCCTACGGTTAAGGGCAGCCTGAGCATGGACTTTCAAGGAAGTGTTATAGATTCTTAAGTACCCGACTAAAGTCTAAGCCCAGCACACAGCACAACGACATTTGGATACGATGGGATAGGAAGCAGGATACGACACGAAATCCTGGCTTCTTGGCTTCTTATCGCAACGTGTATGTTGAGATCCGATACGACGTCCTACGATCTTGGCTTCGTATCGTATTGTATTTTTTTTCGAGCATGTTCAAAATTTTCGTATCGTAACTGGCAATTGTATTTCCGCCGCATGAGTGAAAGCCATACAAATAATCTCCTCCTCTTCCGTCCGATTGATTCTCTTCAACGCGACCTAATAATCAGGCTACGAAGCGCATAAAGCCAATTTTCTGCGATGTATCTATAGTTTCATTGGCAGCCATGTTGCTGATCAGTATTTGAAGTAACTATCCAGTCTCCTTTTTCACGACATTCGTATAATATACGTAGAAATACGATACGGATCTTGGGTATTTACGATACGACATTGCGATAGGAAATTAGAAAATCGTATCGTATCCAAATTTCGTAACGTGTGCGCTGGGCTTAAGTCACAAACAACCTACGATTTTGACTGTAGTACGATTTCAGCAGGGCTACGACGGACATAACCATCGAAGGTTTGGGTGAGGGTTTTAAGCGAACCTGTGAGCTTATGCGATGGCGCATCGTCGTCCGTCCGCCGTCGTCCGTACGTTAACCCATGCTATCTCAAAAACCGTTAAAGCTAGCATCACCAAATTTTATGCAAAAATCGGTCATCTTAAAATCTCTGTCGGGCTTTGCTTTGATTTTTGCTATCTACATATACTTAGATTTTATAAGGAAAAAGTTGAAAACCCCTTAAAAATCTTATTCTCCGAAACTGTCCAACCAAATTATTCAATATTTCACAGAAATAATCTCCGAAACCATCTCTCTCAATTTTGTTCGAATTGTTCCAGTTCGGTGAATTTTGGCCGAGTAACATGAAGCTGAACTTAGTCATTTGGTCAAAAAGGATATTAAAATTACAATAACAGAAACTGCTGGAGCTATCTTCACCATGCAAAAATCTGTTACATAAAAATGTGGGATCGAGCGTTTTGTGGTTCCACCTGTATTAACTTACATTTACAGGGAAAGATAAAAAAACTTTTTTTCACAAGTTATATCTGAGGGTAGGGTTCTTTCAATTAAATAAGATTAGATTGGGTTTATTGATTTTTGGGTTAGGGTTAGAAAGTCCTAGAAAGCTGAAGCTGGACTTGCGACCAAGTAAACCTATTTCAAACTGAGGACTGGAATAGTCTTCTTCTGCAGAACTGTTGTTGCAACTGCCAATCTTACCTAAGCCTGGTTAGCCCAGTGCACCTGACTCAAGAGAAATTTGATGTATTGGTCTAATTTGTTTACCTGACCATTCATCTTTGATGGCTTACCCTTCACAAGACTAGTGTCGCCACCTAATGACCTTTGCACAGTGTACGTGCCTGCTTATTTCTCAGAAGAAATTTGATATATCAGCTTGAAATTGTGCATATTTATACATATCGGATATCTTTGACGTATACAAGACTACCGGCGCCACCCATAATGATTTTTGCAGAGTGTATTCTCTGCCTAATTCTCGAGGGGGGTTTGATATATCAGCTTGAAATTTGGCATATATATATATATATATATATATATATATATAAATATATATATATATATATATATATATACATCTCGAATAGCTTTGTTGTATACAAGACTGGTGGTGTCACCTACAATCATTTTGTGTTGTGTGCACCAATGCCAGTAATTTAGCAGTGATGTTTGTGTAATTTCGTCTTATTCAAAATGTTTAGTATCTTCATTGTTCATGTTCATATTACACATGTACTTGAACAGTAATGGTCCAGCATTGAAGCATTATACCTTACATATATTTCATTGCACAGGTTCGCACTAGGCGTGTAGGCCTTTTATTTATTATTTCGTGGAAGCGTTCACACATAAAATATATGTTGTACGTCCGTCGTGGAAAACTGGTCAGGGCCGTCTTATCGTCCAATCGTACGCTCCATCTGCGAAGGTCGTATGAGGTCCCCACGATGGTCGTTATACATCAGTTTTTTGCCTATTTTTAAGCCTAGTGTACACATTACGAAATTTGGATACGATACGATTTTGTAATTTCCTATCGCAACGACGTATCGTAAATACCCAAGGTCCGTGTCGTATTTCCATGTACATTATACGAATGTCGTGCAAAAGGTACGGAAATATTACATCAAATACTAATCAGCAACATGGCTGCCACCGAAACAGTTTGGTCTATACATTGCATATTGGCTTTGTGCGCTTCGTAGCCTAATTATTAGTGGTTGCGATGAAGAGAATCTACCGGATGGAAGAAAATGAGATTACTGGCATGGCTTTCTCTTGTGCGGCGGAATTACGATTGCCAGTTATACGAAAAAACCCACGGCAGTCGAAGGAATGACCTACAACAGTAAAGAATATTCGTAGGCAATAGTTTGGCTCTCGTGGGAAATTCTACGATTCGTAGGGCCTCAGATAACAAAAAATCGTAGGAGTGTCGTAGGTGTATCGTAACACAGTTATAAAGTATCATACAACAGACCTACGAGATCGGCATGACATAAAAGAATAACCTATGACTTTGAAAATATTTTGAAAATGTTCAAATACTACGACAAGAGTCTACGACAGTTTGTTCCCTCGCAGAACAGGTCGCGACCGTGCTGTTGTGACGGATTCTCACTATCTGCAAGGCCGTGGGCAAGGCTTTGATACGGTTTCACTGCGCAAGATCAGGGCATGGGAGGGACTTCTACGGTCAGCCACGGACAATATACGGATAATGACGGAGCGAGTACAGCTTCCCACGAGTCTGGGGGTCTGAGTAGGGACTTTCACGGAAGCGTTACGGATTCTAACGATCGGCCAAGCACAACTGCATGGTCGTGTCGCAGTCCTCTCGCAAACCGCCTGTCCGTACTCCGTTCAACCAGGGAAGACCCTGACCAACGACGTACGCATGCACGGAAGTAGTAGGGACATGCACGGACAAGCACGGTGGAGTTACGTCCAACGGTGGTAGCGCCTCGGTCTATCCACGGACTTTCCCATCCGTGTCCATCCGTGCCAGCACCACGGAAGTTCTGAACATTTCAAAACTTTCGTGGAGTTTGGCGGACCAACAACAGTAAGCAGGGAGCATGGCGACGGAAAAAGCTACAGACTCTCAAGATTCCCTTAGGGTTCACTAGGGATTATTAACGGATCACCAGGAATGATCCTTAGTGGCCCATCCGTTACTATCCGTGGTGAGATCCGTGACAGTGTGACCTAGGCTGCATACAGGCATCCGTCAAGTGACGTCCGTCGCGGTCGTGAGAACCCGTAGCGTTTCCGTGAAATTTCCTATTCAGAGCGCCCCAACCGTACTCGCTCCGCCATACCCGTTTATTTTCCGTGGATGACGGTAGAAATACCTTCCCGGACATGTTCTGCCCCCCCCCCAATTATAAATTTGTTCCAACACCTCTGACTTCCTTCCCTGATCTTGCCACACAGTGAAACCACGGATGGTCCCTGAACAGTCCGATCCCTCATCCGTAAGAGTGTGATCTAGACTTATGTTTTAAAACAATCTAAACCATTCATGGAGGTCGGGGGACCAAGACCAATCACAAGCGATCTTGAAGGTTGAAGCTACAGGCACACCACTGCTCACCAGGAATTGATGATGGGGAGCTAAGGATGGTCCTAAGCAGCCCATCCAAGATGATCCGTAGAGAGATCCGTGACAGTGTGACGTTGGGTCAAGTTTTAAACATTTTTTAACTTCCATGTTCCGCGGACGAATACCATTCACCAAAGACCTTGAAAGGTGAAACTACGGACAAAGCTACGGACACACCACGGCTTAACAGGGATAATGATGGATGGTTTTAGCGGCTCGTCCGTGATGATCCTTGGTGATTTCCCTGACAATCTGACTAAAGAATAATGTATATATATATAAACTGACGCTGGATCCGTTTATCGCGTTTTGTGATGATTTACATTTAGTTTCAGGGACGAATAAATGCTTTATGTCAGACATTTTCTGTGCTGTTGTATCCGGGTTTGTATGTGTAACACCAGACTGTATAAGTGAAAATATCTCTGTTCTTTACACAGTAACCTGTATCTTCAATGTGATAGGGGTGTTTGTTCAAGTGGTTATATACGAGGCAGTGTGTGTCTGAGAGTAATCGTTATAACACTTGAGACTACACTTTTAAAGGATCATCATTACGTTGAGAATGCCCTTGAAATAGTATCCCCGGCCGAGGTTACACGATCCACTCAAAGTCAGCTGATTTTACGTTTGCTTACGGTCTCCGTCTGTTGAATACAAATTAATTGGACGGAACAACTCACACTTGGCCCCATTAGTGTTGTATATATCAAGTATTTCATTGTGTACATGGTCCTCCAGGTATAAATACCTCATTCTTAAAGAGTTTTATTTGTAATGCATGCGACTCCGATGCCGCAATCTAAGACCATGCCGGCCCAATTCAGGCAATGGTCTACGAATTAACTCTCCAAGATGGATGGACATGCCAAATTTCAGACCAACATATTGAACCACTCCTGAAATATGCGTAATTTTCACCCGATGCAAATGTACGGATGGACATCAATCGAACACGATTGCAGATGGCACCACAAGTCTTGAGTACGAGATGGAGGTATCCAAGATCTATGGGCATGCACAATTTCAGCCCAATACATTGTACAACCACGAAGACGAACTGATGGCAAACGCATAGATGGACGCCACGCGTGAACCATTGTAGGTGGCGCCACCAGTCTCGGGATCGAGATTGAGAGATCCAAGATTTGTGGTTATGCAAAGTGTCAATCCTGAGATATGGGATGTTACCTAAACGACATCCAGATTCATACTGCACACAAAGGGTGGCAGGTGGCGCCACCAGACTTTGTTACGCACAAATACATAAGTGAGCGGATAACTATGCTGGGTTTCGGAAAAATCGGTCCAAGGAAATTCAGAGGAGTTCTCCGGAAACGAACGCGTCTGCGGCACCGGCGGTGGCAGGGGAACCCGCGTGAAAACATAGTATCCGCAAAACTCTGTGTTCGCGGATACAACTAACTCCATTGGTTGGGTCACTGCAGAAATTGGAACAATATACTTTCCAGTTCTCGTTTTCAACACAAATAATTAAACTAGTTGTTCGAAGGGTTAATCAGTACAACACAAAAACACTTCAATTTGTTTTCAATTAGTATGCATCACCAGCCAAACTACCCAAGTTTTACCTCAAACAGCGTCATCACGTCACTTACTATTATAGGGAATGTAGTGGTACTCTCTACCGTACATTATCTATACACAACAACCGCTTTACAAACTCTGATACCCCAGCAGGCGCCCAATCAAACCAAGTACTTAGCCATTTATGTTTCCATACAAAGCAAATACAGGCTTAAATAATGTGAGCCTTGATGGAGTAAGTGTTAGTGAATCTTCTCTCAGTTCACATACGGTGCATGTAAAGGTCACGTGTGTTAAGCAGACGACATCGCTTCCCGCGCGCTCTCTTTGCATATTCCACTTCCCCAATACTTGAACTCATTTATCACTACTTTCTCCTGTTACAAGGTCTATTACAATACACCGATTGACAGCCTACTGAAGAGTTAACTTCAAATGCTTCAGACATACCAGACTTGTCTCTTCCGCGGCAATTGCCTGTCACCAACATGAAATTAACGAATTTACTGCTACTATACCAATGCACACTCTATACCTTTCGTCGGTGCATGCCTTAATTTATATACGTCCTGATTTCTGCTGTTCAGTCTAGAGTGCTGTTTAGTAAAATTTATAGTGTCTATTGTTGTATAAAAACTGCATATATCTGCCGGGTAAGCTTTAGTGTTTATGTGTTCTTTTCAGGTGTTACCAGACAGTTACCCTTTTTCACTGCTTATATAAATAGCCGTCGGAACAACTGCATGAGGACTCTTTGCCTCATAGACCCCTTTCAACCAGGCCCTAGGCCTGATTTAATAATACTATATACTTGCATAAGCCAAGTGGCCGGTCTTAATACCATTGTTACAATTGTGACGTCATTGTTTACCATTGCAACATACAGCTGCCCCTGCAGTCAAGTAGCTTCAGGACTTAAAGCCTCTTTACTCCAACACACCTCTTCAATTTTTCTTCCTATTGAAAGCTCTAAATTTACTTGAATGAAACTATGGATGCGTTTTACAAAATAATGTATATAACAGCTCATATTGCTGAAAGATATTTCATTCCACTATACACCGAGAAAAAGGAAAGTGTTATTTATTATTTTTTAATTTGCTTAAATATTGACCCCAAAATGAAAGATTCAACCTTGACATTACTATCCCTGCGTTACATATATATCGTATATATCTTCTTATCAGAACGTTTATTGCTATAGTTTAATAACTCCGCACAAGCGCAGTCATGAGGTCATGTAGATTTAATATGCAGACCAAGCATGTTAATAGAACATGCTTACATATATATTAGGTTAATGTATAAAACAGAAAGTGACTCGATCGTGGAAAATCCACGGGGTCTTGTTTGTTTCACAATGTCACCTGAACACCCGACAGTACAGTACCGGTATGCATGACTTGCTTCATCAGTTCCCTTTTGTTATATGATTTAGACACGATTATGTTTGATCGTATAATGCAATGAGTATATTTATATGGTGTATAAAGTAAAACCTCGCCTGACGACCACCTCGGTACAGTGACCGCCTCAAAACAACGACCGCTTTTTACGGGTCCCGATTCTTCTTCGTTCTTGATAAAAGACCTCACTTGCACGTCCAGCTCTCAAATGCGACCATGCACGTTATCGAAGTTCGGATGCATGGTGGGCGTACTTCCGAGGTTTTACATGACTACCGTCTCAAGACCATTTGTGTTGTACTTGTCTATATGAGTCCTGTTCGCGGTCATAATTGTTTTGTCTCCAAGCTAAATGACCTCTGTTGTGGTCTTGCATCCAGATTTCATGTATAAGTCAGCACATGACAATTGTATGAAGGCCTAAACATTAGGTCTGGAGGCCTCGGTCTCGGATCCCTTGGCCTCGGCCACGATCATAAATCCCATGGTCTCAACATTTGTCGGAGCCCGTTGTATTAGCCTTGAATTGGATGGTTTCGTCCACATCAAAGGTAAGTAATACAGGTATGCCAGATATCGCACTCTTTGTAACAAATATGGTGTTAGGGAACCACGATTAAACCTGTAAATGCATTATGTGCATAATTATGCACATGAACACAGAGATTGGAATATAATAGGTAAGAAAGTGTATAAGCACGCAGTTGTTGTCATTTAGTCACACGTTTTGGTTATCCTTCAGAGCCATTAAAAAGGTCGCTAATGTTGTTCACGTGACTAGATAACATGCAGGCCCAACGGTGTGATGTTAATGTGGCGGCCAAGTACACTTGAACATATCAGCTGTTTTCAAGTAGCTTCACTACATTTTGTTTTTTATATTACACCATACGGCAACAATACTATAATGTGTCGTATTTATTGTCCAACAAACGATCAAGCAAACGTATATTCTCAAACTTTTTTTTTCTAATACATATAACCTTTGCCTGTATCATTCCTGGATGAAAAATGTTTTTATGATTCCGCCAAAATAAGATGAAATTTGTTAAAAAAATATGAAACCGGCCTCTGCCAACTCTGTTAGGGTTAGACATGTAAAAGTGATTTCACCAGTAAATCATACAAGGCAGTCCTCCCGTCACATTCCATCGGACCATGTGAAATTTGTTGATCTAAACAGAAGCGGTATTTGACCTGAGACAGGCTTATGTCAGTTATGTGGTCTTGGGGTACACCACAAGACTCAAAGCTGCTAGATCGTGAGTTCGAATCTCAGCCGTGAGATTTTTCACAGTTAGCTCCCACCCAGGGTGAGCGCCCTGCAGGCTTAATGGAAAGGCCGTGCCCCATGGAGAGTTCATCACAAAAAGTTAATCTACATCCAGGTACATGGTGGAGGTATGAGCTCTCTTTGTGATTCCCTTTCTTATAGTTTAGGACTGGGGGACTTGTGAAAGGATGAAAGCACATCAATCCTCCTTTCATATATGATCATTTTTTTTGTTTGTTTTCGTTCTTTAACGATAAATGCAAATTAAAATATCACATATTAATTTATATTTATATTTCAATATATTATAATTTTATTTCAAGTTCAAAGATTTAGGTTTGATTACAACATGCAATTTAATTGATTAAGTTCCTTTTTCGATATGACGTTACCTGCCATTCTGACGTCCCTGTATGCAAAATCTCTAAAACCATGGGCCTAGTTTGTTGCAATAACATTATTCAAAATAACATTGTTACAAGTGTGACGTCACAATGGTTACTATAGTGACACACAGATGCCACTGGGCTTAAGTTGTCCACATTTACTGAAGTCACCTTACTGACAAACCCCATGCAGAGGGGCTAAACTACCATTAGAGTAATTAAGGGGTGTAACTTATACCAGTTAAAAAAAACGCAGGCTTGCCAAGCCAAGCTCTCGCTTCATTTAATAAAACATTTTATCGTTATAAATCTGTCGCAGTAAGGGAATTTAAGGCCTGATGGTGACTTAAGCCCAGGTGTACATGTGTGTGGTTACGGTTTCATGCAATATGATGTCATCATTATTACAATGCAATTTAGGGCCCATACTGGACTTAAAGACTAGGTTATGTTACATGGCAACAGGTCCCAGGATGCTATCATGTACGTCCAGCACACTCTTTCAAGTATAACCCCCCCCCCCCCCCCCCCCCGTCCAAAAGTCTAACATACTGCATGTCCGAACGAGCGCTGAGTGTTGACAGTTCAGTTGGGTTTTACGTGTGTCCATGCATTAAAATTAAGGAACACGAGTCCCTGTGATAAAATAGGGACACCTTGTGCCATAATGCTGCCCGCATTAACGTTTTCAACGCGGGATCATGTTAGTGGCTGTAATAAAAGTCCAGGTGTTTGCCCGATCGGTGATTTTGAATGAATTAGTATATAAGGAACCGCTTGTGTACATGAATGAAACAAATTTCCATTTACTCTTGTTGTATCTGTTAGTTTGGCATCTTGAAAAAAGTACCAGTTGACGTGGGCCAGTTCACTGTGCCAAAGCCCTTAACAGACTGAAGTTCACCCGTTTTAATGACATTTTCTTGGCATTCCGCATGAATATACAATAAAGTAAATATAAATACAATTCTTAACAAACCCAGTATATATAATGATATGTATGTGTTCGTTAGAGACATATTATAGGACAGGGGTGATCTCAGATTTTGTAGAAGGAGAAGGGGGTGATTCGTGAAGTCATGCAGGCATATACTTTTGCTGGAACATTATGTGTAAACATGTACCCTTTTTGGTATTTTTCCCTTTTCATTTAAAGTTTTTTTTTATTTGGGCATCGTGGCATGAAAATTGCTCATATGATTGTAAAACTGAAGTGTTTTTCATACATGTGTATTTGCGTATGTGCTTATATATGCGTGCATGTATAGGGTCTGCGTGAATTCAGGGATACCTTGTGAAATGACACCACGCCAGCTTATTTTTACTGGGGGGGGGGACAGGTAATGAATGAATCCCGTGGATGTAATAATAAAATTATAATATGCATACTGTTTAAACCTACATTGAGGTCTGTTTGTGTATAGATTATCTTATAACCTGTACACGTGTGCACGTGAGTCACAAATGTCTATTAGTATATGCATGTATAAATTATAAGTTAAAACACAAGAAACCCTAGGCCCATATTGCATAAGTTTGCATGGAGATGCAAGTACCATTTAAATTCTTGACATATTCCAAAGTTTGAAATCCAGGTCTAAATAGTTATGTGTACCTGGCAAGCCAGCCGTAAATTGACCCTGACAAATCATAGGTCAGTTTTACCTTATGACGCAATACCACATTTCAATGGATTGCATATTTCTAGTCCGCTTAAAGTGCACCAAGTGACCTCGGTGAAGTCAGATTTGAGAGCTGAAGTTAAGGGATTTGATCGAAGTACTATGGTTACCTCTGTGACGTCATAATTGAAAGTGTTGGAAGCATGGTGTTTACATAGTTACATTGAACTCCATGTACGCAATCATAATGCAGGCAAACATTTAGGGGACAGTTATTAAAATAACATATTTCAGATTACAGATATAATTACATATATCAAATTCAATAATACCGTTAACATATGACACTCGTGACTTTATAATTAGCTTGCTTAATAATGTTATGGTTCAAAATTGCGTGTCTTTGGTACAGAGGTGCTTGAACAAAATGTACTATACCCTGTTTTCTGCGGGGGCTGTTCATACAAAACAAGAACCCAAACTTACTAGGTTAAAAGTGACGGTTGATGTGATATCAGAAAGTACAGCGTTGCTCACAGAAATTAATGTGTGCTGTTGTTATCATTTTGTCGTACATATTTCATATATAGGGCGGTCATAGGCTGATTAAGATTTGCCTTAGTTTAGAGGAAGATTTCTCACACACCCGTTACACATGTTTGGTTAATTGTTCCGATCATGTCCGTGTACATTGCGTGGCAGATGTTCTAGGTGTGTCCCCACGTGTATGAAACTGACAAACCCTGCATCAAGCGAAACTTACGATATATATATATATATGTGTGCGTGTGAGTGTGCGTGTATGTGTGTAATGTATCATATACAGTTAGTTTTACTTCATCTACGACAGAACTGTTTCGTGAGTACAGCTGACCCGCCGGCTCAACTCTTCAGGTACAAACTGTATAAGATACATTATTAATGCTACCCTGCATGGTTGAGCACTTTCACTATGATGTATTGAACTTCTATGTGTATTACTTTGATTATATATATATATATATATATATATATATATATATATATATATATATATATATGTGCTTTCAAACGTTTATGGTCCTAATTTATTTGGGGGGGGGGGGGAAGGTAAACCATTTACCAATTTATTCCATGAATTAACAACCTTTTATGGATAAATATACTATAGATAAGAAAACTGGCAAATTCATGGATGTTTTTTAACCTTTATTTATATGCCTGAATTGGAATGTATTGAATTAGTTTGAGGGTCTACCGGTTCTAGTAATAGCAGATCAATAGATAGATTATATTTAAAAATGTAGAGCATTGACCCTGCATATGCGTCATTTTTACGGGGGGGGGGGGGACACTGGTTGTAAAAATGATCGATACAACTTTTTATTTGAATAGAAATCTTTGAATAAGATATACCCCTTCCTACAATGCATGCACGTTATTTCTAAACTAATTCAGTTATAAGTAGCAATATATAAGCAAGACGCACAAAGGTCAGCTACAGAGTATTTGCTGGTAATATACAAGTTTATATAACTTAAATTATCTATATTAAAACGGGTTTGATTTGTCGGTAGTATATTCTGTGCAATCTGCACAATATAGGCACAGTAGATGAGGTTGATATTTAATAGGAGGAGGGGAAGTAATACTCAATCCCATGGTTTCAAGTTCCATAATTATGGAAGTTTTCATTACTGGCCATGAGATCCTTATGTATATATATGTATGGATTATAACAATACCAGTTTACGATAAAACTGTGTATATAGTCCTTTTCAACCCTTATATATTTAACATGACAGATACTGGTGTGAGAGTCTCTTTTTTCATATTAATTTATTTGAAAAATCGGGGAAGTAGCTTACATACGTACAGAATATGTAGAACTGTTATTATTACACAAGCTCTTGCTCTATATATATTGATATATTTGTCCTATTTGGTGCGGCACATGCTCTACATTAATATCTTATCACCCTGTGTTCTACATAGTTAATAATCTATCATATATGTATATGGACCTTAAAACAACGGCAACACTACATATATAGGGCTGTGTGTATACAGACACTCATGCAAGATGGTTTATGAGTTTATATGCATTCAGTGTATAATTATACAAATTGTGATACAAGTGTGTTTTTATAGGTTACCCTAGCTATTATCTAAATACAGTAAAGATAACGATGAATTTTGCAGATTACGTCGTAATGTGCTTAGCGAGTAGTTCGCGTGCGTGTATGTGAATGCGTTTGTTTTATGTGTGTATACATGTGTGTGTATGAGAGAGAGAGAGAAAAAAAAAAAAAAAAGAGAGAGAGAGAGAGAGAGAGAGAGAAAGGAGGCATGCTTTGTTGAACAAAATCTGAATTTACGTAACGCAAGTGTATAGCCTATATATATATATATATATATATATATATATATATATATATATATATATATATATTTCCTATCAATTCGCAACACCGAAATGTTATAATATACCTCCTAAATACGACATAATTTTAGAGTTAACATCCCATGTAGATAGTCGTGCATGCATGTGTGTTTTAAATCTATACAATTCAGGAACTGTAATACTAGGAAAAATGAAGTTATTAATATATGTATATTTTGATCACAGATGTGTAAATGTGTCGTCTGCTTACATTATGAGTACTTGGTATACCCGTATTAGCATGCAAGTGTAAAGCATTATTTTCCGTGAAGTACAAAATCGTTTATAGGAGCTGGAGTTTTGAACAGGTACATATGATTTAATAAAGTTTTGATATGAAACTCTTAAGACTTTGGCCAATGTCTGCACGATAGTCCAGACATGCGACGGGACAGGAAAAAAATGTGTTGTGTATAGCATTTATCTTGAATTAGATGTTGTATATATGCTTAATTGTGAACCTAGTTGCCTTTAGTTAAGTGTGTTTGTCTTATGTCTGGGTTTATATAAAGACATACTCGATGTTATACTCCCTTTAATCGGCTGTTGTATTATGTGTCAAAGTATATACCATAAATTACTTGGTTCGTCTGGTCATTGACACATCGCATAGCTCAAGGAATGTAAGGGCCTATTAGATGTCTTCGGTTTGTCTTTTCATTTACTATATAGAGCGTTTTGTCCTGGATTTAAATATTATAGCATATACGTTTCACCCCAAGGAAACAAATTCAAATTCTGAACCGAGCACTCTTGGTGGAAAAAGGCCAAAGTTTCCATTATTTTAATGAAATAATCTATTGCAAGCAAATAATGTTACGGTGAAAGTTTCACACTGTAAGATCAATCTGTTCTCACTATGGTAAGATATTTTTTAATTTGAATATCTGGCCGGCGCAGTTTCGTGTATGTCCGAAGGATACTCAGTACACAACGGTCGCATAAAGATTTTCAGGAATGTGATTTAATGCGATGTGCAATGTGCTATTGCGAACATCGTCTAGTGACTGTCCTAATGCTTAACTCGGAATCTGATCCAGTCCAGCGCCATTATACTAATGACCACCCCTCATATAAAGGCCCCTCCTAAACCTTGACAAGATCCGGGTTTGACACAGGACCAGACCCGCTCATCTTTATAACATCTGACACTCTGTTCCTCTAAATTAAGTTAGCAGCGCCTTGTGGTAACAAGTGGGGGGCAACGGAGGGGATACGATCAACCATACGGCGTACGGAGAAAACCAAAAGGGGGTCGAGCGCTTGGTATGAAGGCCAAACATAACCTTGTATACCACATTTAACAAGGTCAAAAGGATGGCTGGCACAGTGCTGCAATCTGAGCTTCCAGCCTGTGGGACCACATGCCACATACAGCGTAAACACAGCAAGCGGAAAGTAGAAACACGTACTTGTACTAAACAGAATTTACTCAGTTGTTCCAAGACATGTAAACACCGCCGTACAAAACAATAAAAAAACGCCCTACATAAAACACAACGTACATAATAAATTGGCGAGATTTGGCGAGGTAAGATCACAAAATATGTTACGTAATAAGTCTTGCAGTTGTGTTATATGCAGTTAAAAAAACAGTCATCACGATTTTGACATATGTTAAAACTATACAGCTGATAACAGACGCCATTTTGCACGTGGCATGGCCTGCTAATGTTAAATTTTGGTGTGCATATATTACATAAAGCAAAATGCCCGACCGATGCTACTTAACTGCATTGTCAAAACAAACAAATAAAACGTTAGTTACACAATATTTTTTATCTGTACAACATGGTCCTTAGCGACCAAGTCAATATCATCTACTCATATACAAGAAGGAGAAGAAAAAAACTTTATATTACAAGTATTGCACCATACCCCGGCCTTCTCCACGAGATATTAACCTCTTTATCTGTTGTCCGTCTGACCGACCTTTGAACTCGGGCCGAACTTGAACGGATCTTAACATGTGGAAAGAAACATTATAGACAATGCAGCATGGCAAGATATGTCAAGGGGTTAATCAAACACTTATTCACTTATATTTTCCTAATGTTAGTAATATGTACATTGTGCAGGAAATTATAAGAATGTAAATTCATTTGAAACTAAATGTGAAGTTAGGTCACAAACCGGCGGCTGCCTGTGCCATTCGTTTCTTGTGGACTTTAAGATGCTTGGACAGATGATCCGACCGAGAGAAACGTTTATCACAAAGTTTACACTGGTATGGCTTAATCCCCGAATGAGATCGCTTGTGGCGTGCAAGTTCGTCCGATCGAGAGAAACGCCAGCAACATCCTGGCCACGTGCAGGCGAACGGTTTCTCTCCGGTATGACGCCTAAGGTGCGCCTTCAGGTGAGAGCTCTTGCTATAAACTTTGTTACAGCCGGCATATGTACAGTGGAAGATTTTTTCCTCCAATTTTGGGTCTTTGAGCTGCTGCGTGTTTGTCGTCTGCTGTAACATCCGGGGCCTCATGGCTTGCGGTGGCAGCAGCGCGCTGGAGGTATACATATTCCGACTGTCCTGTAGCAAAGTAGCAGCAGTTAGACTGTTATTAGGCGCCATAGTTTGTCCGTGGTGCGGCGTCCGCGAACAGGACGGAGTAAAATGCTGCCCGTGAAGCAGCGAAACCGCGTTATTGCTATGACACAGGGCCGGTCCTGGGTTACATTGATACTGTTTCTCTGGCATAAAATTATAATCTGTGGGTTTCCGCCGAACAGGAGGCTGCGTCAAGCGATTGTTGTTACAGTCCGACAGAGAAAACTTATTGTCTATTGGAGTACCTTCTTCTAATAAATTGTGTAAATCTACCCCAAGAACCACCAAATCGTCCTCTGTGGCACCTGTGTTCATATCTAAAGGAGTTTCACATTTGGCACAGAATTCTTCTAATTCTTTATCGTTGAAAATACTGGCGCAGTAGTTGTCACAGAAAGCGTTTACCTGTGGAGGAGCTTTGGTGACTATCTCCGGGCTCACTGGGTTCGGCTTGTCGATAGCGTCGGCCAGACCTTGAGAGAACAGGTAGTCCAAGAAGGCCTCGTCTTCCAAGGAGTCGGTGCTCCAGGTGCTACCCGGAGAATAACTCCCGTCTGTCTCTTCGCCACTGGAGGAGTTAAGCCGCTGCAGAGTCCATTGCTGGCGCTCCAGGCTAGAGCAGAGGGGTAGACAGTCCATCTCAACTGTCTTGCCCTCCACACAGCAGCAAGAGGGGGAACCTGTGTAACCTGCCAGGGCGACGATCTGTTGAATACTCTAGATACCAAGTCAAATTGGTAAGTCTCTGTAATTTTTAGCAGCCCGTCTGCGTTGGGGGGCTCCGCATGCAGAGCGTATAGTGTCCTGCTGGATACAATACCGGTTACAGTCTGTGGTGGTTCATTCACAGTTGACAAGCCGGTTGAGTGGGTGCGTATGTGGCTTTAAAGCTGCATAAGTGACACTGTGCGGGATAAGCCGGGATCATCTGATATACCCAAGTTACCCAAGTCAGTAGCCGGCATATCTATCAAGTCCACCAATTGGACGCGACCAACGTACGTGATTGGCACACAGGCTTATCAGCGTATGTCATACAGCATGTGATGCGCCGGGCATTGAGTTACATTCACCATTAACTTAGCCTATGCTCGTACCGCGCACAAAATGATAGCTAATATATCTCTTCTTAATTAACATACAATCCTCGGGTCGCCGGGGCCCAGCGCGCCCGTTCGGACACGTAAACGAAATAGAGTTTACCCTTTGAGCACGCTGTATCGCTCCGTAGTGCCGAGTTTCAATCAGAAGAGTCCACAAATTGTAGCAGGGTGCACTAAGTTAGATGAAACATTCAAATGCATAGAAATGCTCCCTAGCTCTAGTTCAACACCGCCGATGGAACGCGAGGGTCAACAGAAGAACGGGAACGCGAAGCTCGGGTGTCAAGGCCGTAACTAGCCACCAATTAGACAGAAGGCAGTTTTTCCTGTCCCCTATATGTGTGTTATGCTACACGGGTCCTGCCACACGGACCGGCATCACAAAAGGATATCCTGACACGCAATCATGACAAAACGACTCTCTCCTTCCTTTCGGTGCAATCTGGTCTTTTATCATTATGTTCACAGGCCCCCGCAAACTCATCTGCCGCACCAAACCCCCATCTGAACCAACACATGCACGCGTATGTATTAATTGTCCCCTACAACCACTATGCGTATATATGTACTCTACCGTCACAGCTTGTCACCATATATATGTATATATATACATGATGAGGGAATGTTTCTCCGACCGGAAAGCCCACATTGCCCGAGTCCCTTTCGCAAAGTGGTTCCGTTTTCCGGCTTAGTTCGCGGATTCTGGTGACCTCAGTGCATGCACCATGCGCATGTTACACTTTTACCC